>LYUA01001632.1:123600-136104 GCA_002093875.1 Calopteryx splendens
TCGCGGCACCCCGGACTTCTCAAGAAATTTCCCGATTCCAGGGTTAAGATCGAGGCAGCCTTGCTCTAGCCGGTATGCCGCACCGAATTTGTAGAATTAGTGATGCGCGAGTTCCTTGCTATATTTGCTTTGTGCAACACGCAGAAAAGTAAAAAAATCTAACACATTGCTTTTATTCTGCGTCTGCAACTTGTTAGTCTTGTGGTTATGTCATTGCAATCAAATTTGGCGTAAATTATTGAAAGATATCAATTGTGAAAATTGTTTCGCTCACGTCTGGACGTTTTTTCTGGAGTTTCCAAGATGTTTTACATGCTAAGAAGTACAATGTAGCCCGATTTAGATTAAACGAAGTAGCTCCAGGCGAAAAAACATTGGGATTGGTACTTAGAGATCAATTCTTTCAGAAAAATAGAAGAACTCATAATTTGGCGCAGAGGGTGGAGGGGTGATCAGGGGATGGAGGAATGATTCAGTAAACTTAGGGAAGCCTCTCTTATGGTTCGAATCGAAAATTCCAAGGTCATTGGTAGAAATTAAAAGTTATTTTTCTAGAGTGTATTTAAGATATTTATTTGATTTGATTTTATATATTAACCCATTGAAGTAAACTTCGGAAATGAATTATTAATATAATGATAATTAATTAGTAGAACATCATTATTGATATGGCGTGGTGGTCCAAAGGGTAGAGCGCTGGGCTACTGACCGGAGGGGGTGGGTGGCTGACGCCTCTGGGCGTCCTCAGCTTCACCCAAGCTGTGTACCATTTTTCACTACCCTCGCCTACCAAACCAACCTTCGGGTTGATTACTGTGTTGTTTTTATTATTATTGATATCACTTTACAAAGTACACGAGCACTGCTCACGTGATTTGTAGAAATGTAAGAAGTAGAAGTCAACTACTCATGAAACACAGCGAGAGGAATTTCCATTCAGTAGTATTATTTTTTCCCTAAAACGAGACATCACTTTGAAGGACATTACAATTTCCGATGCCCGAATGTCTACTCATAGTCTTCGATCGCAAAATTCAGGTGGTTGTAAAACATGCGTGTTGGACCTTAAGGTTTGAATTACCTCAGGCATTAGAACTCGGAACCCTGAAACATCTATTTCCTTCTCCCAATCTTCCCTTCTATGGACCACGTGGCGAAAATTAACTAGGCTCAATTGAAATTCTAAAGACAATTATCGTCTATTTATTATAAAAATCAATTCCTTCTATACTCCCTGAAGTTCGTGATGGAGCTGATTGTGCTAATTAGTTATCCCGTCAATGCTTTCGACTATATTGACTTTTGCGGAGAAATGCACGAATTAGCTGCAATATAATTAGCAGTGTTGGCAGCCGAGCTATTCCTAACGCATTCGGGGTAGTGACTTGAATGGTAAGGCAGAATTTTCGCATCTCCGAGTTGAGGTATTTACACCACAAATGGATACATCACGCAAGTTGTCGCCTCGGATTTTTCCCAGGTCGTGGTTTTCTCGTTAACCCCTGCTCCGGCGACATAGAACTCCAGCCGTGAGAGCGCTTGTGATTCCATTGATGCGCTCACGATGCGGTTTCGAGAAATCCCATTGGCGGGCGGGACTACTGCGGCAAGTGAATCATCTGTCGACCGGATTCAAGTGGGCGGGTCAATGGACAGGGGAGGCCGGCTCTAGGCTGACTAACTAGTTTATTGCAAGGGTTTGAGTTAGCGAAGGTGTTGAACATTTTAATTGGGGGAATAGAGCCTGTCGACGAGTAGCTAAAATGACTAACTCTTTTGCAATGCTGCAAACAGATTTTGATGAAAGGAAATTATTGGCGTAATCAAGTTCGTCGAATGCCATAATTGTGCGACAGTTATTTTGCATCTTTCCCCATTAATTTTCTGCCCGGGTTAGCCTTATGGACATTAGCTCGCCTGCTAACCCAAAGGTCGCGGGTTCGAGTCTCGACTCGGGCATGGATGTTTGAAGTTAAGTGTGAATCCATCAAATGTAAAAGAGAGCCTCCGGGTCCTAATTTCGCGTTAATAAAGATATCATTAGCATTATAATTGATTAACCAATTTTAAGCGCTGAAAAACGAGACCAAATTTTTACAGAGGGGGAAACCTCTTGTTGAAAGAGTTCTTTTATTATTTGAAAAATTGTAAAATTAAGGAAAGAGGAAATTTCTATTATTTAAGCCACCGTCAAAAGGCTATTAAATTATTCTTAAGATGAATGCTCAAATAGGAAATCATTAAAATTTAGTAAATGATGTGCTATCATTGCTAGTGCTGATTTTTTTCACCCAGTTTTTTCCCTTCATTCATGCATGTTATAATGGGCTGCTTTCATCCCGGGGGAAATCTTCGGGGAAAAATAATGATCTTACTAATAATGCTAATTATAAAGCGTTTAAAAAGTATTTCCGCCTGTTGTAAAATATTCTCGTGAGAATCCTGTCAACCATCCTTTGTAAAGTGGTGACGCATAATGTTAATTTGGATTGACTGATCGGGAAGCTCATAGAGGATCGTCCAGTTCGTATCACTGCGCGTGTGCATGCCACTGAGTTTCAGTTGAGGCCTTCTGTATCCGTAGTTTCAACTAGGTTCAAGAACTTGCAGCGGATGTCTCCTGCAATTCGATGAAGGAAGTTCGCGTCTGCCTTTTAAACTCCAGGAATGCCGTTGGCTGCGCTAGAGCAAAAGGTCGGCAACCTTATGGGACGAGTGCCACAATTCGAACGCCGAAGAGTTTCAAAGCACCAAATTCAGTCACAGGAGAGCGTATTTCATGATACTTTTAACAATCAAAAGTCTAGGGAGCTCAACTGTAAATCTCTCCTACTAGGTGGATTTCGCGCGGAATGGCAATGGTTAATTTGATGAGAATGGCCTAATAGTGAACATGTATTAGCATAGAAAGGAGATATAATTTTAAAATTAAGGTTATGCGCATGCATATAATATTTATGTTTTGTACTTTGTAGATTTGGACTATGTTATTACGATATTTCTGTGTGACTTAAATGTGATAATTAAGGCAAGGGTGTTATAGAATGGTGAGGCCAATGAATTTTTAATTCAAAATTAATAAACACAAGCATTAAAAAGCACACTGTGATCCTTATGACATTGGTATCAGTTAACTTGAATACAAATTAAAAATTGATGGAGATGTTTCAAAACACAAATCTGTACTTGAATTGAAGCCTCTCCCCATTAATAAAATTGTTTAAGATTTGAACGGGATCCAATTGTAGCGGCTAACTTATTCTTGACTCGTTCAGGACTGAAAGCAAAAAAGTGGGGATTTTATCGGAAGATCCCAATCTCTAATCGAAAAGAGCAACGATAAGCGAGTCATGGGAGAAGGATGTAAACTAGGAAAAAGCGAAGAAGAAAAACGAACATGGGATGGAACGTTGCAGACTGACTATAAAAATCTGACGAAGGCGCAACCGAATGTCTGTCCAAAGTTTTGTGCTCGGGAGAAACGAATAATAATTAAATAGACTTTAATTCTGGGTAATATTACAAAACATTTTGTACCTACAATTAGTTTTAACTGTCTCACAGAGATATGTGGAGACAAGGAGCCGTGTATTAAACAAGCAAATATTGAATACAATTCATTACGTACTTTGCATGTTTATTTCAGAATTTTCGAAGAATTAGGCTATAGTCATATTCGCTCATGTAATCCAAACTAACTTATGGGATGCATTGGAACGTTCTAAAAAATCTTATTTTGTAATATTACGGTAATAAACTGGTTAAATACTGATTTTTCAGAATCGGTTTAAATTTATTAGTCGTGTCTGGCTTAGGTCGTGACTAGGCAGTCTACGATTTTCCAATTACTTTATAATTGAAATAGTGAACCAATGTGTGCGTCTTAATGATATCTTTTCCCTCTGTTATTTTTTTGAATCAGCTTCATATGCTGAGCGGAGGTATGCAGATTCCTGTTGGCAATAGATCTGTCAACTCTGAATCAAACAGGCATGGGAAGAAAACTTTGCCTTACAGTCTTTGATTCATGTTAAATTTGATGAGTAAGTATTGCCCACCTTTTAGAGCCCAAAACAGTTTTCTCTAGAACTGCGAAAAATTTCTCTTTGGTAGGTATATAAGCAACTATACAATGAGGGGGACGTTGAAAAAACCTTATTTTAGGCCTTTTTTCTACAAGCTTTTACAAATTTTCTCATACCTAAAGTAGTTGTAAAAAAAGTGATCTTGGAAATATAAAAAAGCGAAATTTTGATCTGTTCGCTTTAACTTGAATTTTATATTGGGATAATATATTTCTTTATTATTCAAAGTTGGACGTTAGTGTTATATGTTTTTTTATTTAGAAATAAAATACATCATGAAGGACTTTGGGTAGCTGGTAAATTTATTTCCTCAACACTTATGAATATGTAGTGTAGCTGGAAAAAATGAAATAGATCTTATAAATCCTTCTTCATTAAAATAGTCCTTGTAGTTGATACATTTTAAAATTTTATTTTTTTCATCTTGGAAAAACCCAGGTGATATATATTAAAAAGATCAGCGTCACTCAATTATAAAGTCCTTTATATTCAATTTAAAACAAATTAGTAATCTTCTTGTTATTTATAGAGGTTTACGATATACAGGGATTGCAGTCAATTGGGTCAATAAATCAATGCTCGATTTAATTGTGAAAAGGGCCTAAACATACGTGAATAAGGTAGAAGAATTCCTATAAGAATGGTAAACTTATAAAAAGTAATAGTAAGCTTTCCCGGTGGTAGTAACCCACATGGTAGAAGTGCAGGAATGTAGGGAAGCGGTTGGGAGGTAAGTGAAAAGGGTCAGAGAGAATGACGATTGCGTAGGGATGTGGAAACAGGAAGCAGAGAGGGATATAATTTGGTCTAGTCCTCAGCAAAAATAAGTTCTCACTACCACTAGGGTATGTGTCAATAAAAATAATATAATTGTAACATGCATTTATACTCTTTATAATAATCATACCTGACTTCGGTGGAGTGCAGTTGTTCGATGGTCTATGCACCAAGAAAGCTAATCTCCAGCTATTTTAAAGATTCATTGAACGAAATCGTTCTTGCAAAGTGAGTGGGAGTAAATCGAAGAACTCTAGTTTAAGGTTAGGGTATGATAGCAAAAGTGATTTTTTTCCACATATGAAATATCATATGCTATCTCATTGCTTTAGGCCTCTCAGTGATTCATATGCGAAAAATTCACAATGTAAAAATCATTCTCCTGAACTGGAATTCAAACCCGGATCCCTTGACTTCCGGCCGAGTGCTTTAGCTAGCTAAGCTACCCAGGCGCTCAAAAATTCACAGCAAGTGGACGCCTGGGTAGCTTACCTGGCTAAAGTACTCGGCCAGAAATCTGTGCTCTGTGCCAGAGGCACAGCAGCGGGTTGCTCCGTTAAAGTCACTGTCCGCTTCATTTCCCTAAGTTTATTCTCTCTGTGATTTTCAATTTTAAATTATCATTTTTTTCGAGTTAACTATAATCTCCATATATATATATATCTCATTCTTATTTTTAAAAACTTAAATGAAAGCTGCCTCCATTGGGGAAGTCCTTTAGTATTGGGAATGGAGTGAAAACGTAGTTCAGTCGGTGATCTAGGTTTTCTAGTGCTCTCTTCGGAGGCTAGCAACCTCCGAATTGAAACTGTATAGCTAATGTCTCAGTTCTCATGCTGTATTTATAGGTAGAAATTCAATTTTAGATTACATTTGAAGAGGGATCTACTGGGCCAGTTAAAAATAACTTCTATCGCACTCGGCAAATAAACTTGTCAGTTGTGGGCAGAAGAATATCTGTGGAGCGTGAATCGTCCCCTTGAGTAAATAGTAGAATGTAACATAAACACACAATGTGTGATATTCAACGTAGCATTTGAACTTCTTTTCGCAGCTATGAGCGTTAACTTCGTATCAACTAAATTTTACTGGTATTCGTTAGCTCAACAGACGCAAACACAAGAAAAAAGTATGTATATGGAACTTGAAATTGTAACTGCGGTGTTTGACCTTTACTGCGTAAACACGCACATATCAGCCTATTTTCATTATCCGACTCCTTTAATTAAACCAAACTATGGCAATTTAATCAAAAATGGGACGTATATAATAAATTGATTGCATAGGGAACCAATGAAGGCGGCATGGTGTGCTATTGTATGTCATTTCCTCCTACGTACGGCATATACAGATGCCATATCATAGCGGATGTGTTTTTATCACATAATTTTCCCTGGCAGCTCATTTAAGTGGCACGTGACAGCATCTGCGTGACGGAGAGTGGAAGAAAATTTTCCGACGGGCCATTCTTCTCCACATAGCTTCATCCTATGAAATCGGGAGTGACTGAAAAATATCTCTTCCCACTCCGCTTACTGTTATTTTTCAGTCCGTCACCATTCCGCTACTCCGATGTTCAAATCATTGCTGCGCTCCATGTCCTCACTCGCGTGACGCCCCAAGCTCCGTGAATTAAAGGCTTTCATCGCACCCGAAGAAGCGTTGAAATGTGTCTTTATTCGCCTCGGGATTCACACGATACTTGCACGTGGTGGGAAACCATCTCTCAGCTCTTGTTTGCTCTGCTTGGGAAAAAGCCACTGGTTCCAGATGAGTCTGTACAAACTTTCCGGGAGACCGCATTTGTCGCGCGATAAGATTTCAGCAATCGTTCTCCATTCATGGCATATCCCAAGGCGGCTGCATTATGTAGATAAGTGATTCGCTGCTGCTTGTGAATACAGATTTAAAAGTTGATTGACGAGGGCTAAGATGTTTCCCTTACGTTCCATCCATTCCTAAAAGTAACTTCTCCTTCGACGTGCACTATGTAGGAGAGATGCCCGAATGTGCTTAGAGTGTGATCAGAATATAACTCAGCATTATTAATTAAGTTTTCTGTATTCCTGCTCAATGATTAATGTCAGGAGACTAGATCTCATGTTGAAACTTCTGAAATTCTCGATTCTAAAATTTGTTCCTTATTCAATGCATCAGTGTTACCCAAAATTTGAACAAATTAAAATTGAAAAGAGAATAAAAAATTAACTGTAAGCAGTAGGTTACCAACAATCACCATGCTACATCACGACAGATTTTGAGTACTTGAATAGAATAAGAACACTGTATTTATGAATTATCGAATCTTTATAATATTGTTATATTAAAAGGATTATCCGGTATTTCAGGCGGTTATTATTTTATTCATGTTGGTGGAATGGCTAGATTTTCTACGATGATATACTGTCTTAGTGTGACGTTCTATTATATTGTGCGAGGATGGAAAAAGCCTAATTAGGAAAGTCCTCACCGTTAAGACACAATAGTTCCTGAACTTCATGTCGTAAATGAAGTCACCTTCAACGATTACTACACTTTAAGGAACTAAATTTATGTTGTTGTAACAGCAATTATGGAACAAAGACTGTATATGAGCGTTTTTTAGTAATCCTAAATACTTTCATCCTGATTTGTCAGAGAATTAATCCGTCGACTCTTTTAAGAGTGTCGTAAGTAGAATACGGCATATGTTCCCGCAAAATTCTCCTTTGGTAAAAGCCACCAAAAGACCTGCTCGTAGTACATCGAGGAACTTCTGCATATAATTGTAAGTACGATTTCTTGAACGAGATCACCTAGTTATTCGGTAATAACAATTTTAAATCCCGACGCTGGGCTTTCCTTTTCACTAGCATTTCCAAAAGTCATCAGCATGCGATTGGGCGTGGCCCAGTACAATGTCACTGATTCTTTTGTATCGTTTCATTTACCGAGGAAATTTTTATCTCAATAAATAATACCCACCAGTGTAGATACTACTTTGTACTGAACTCAGTGCACTATGTGAAATGAACACAGGAAAGAAAGAGGGTTGATGGCCGAGAGTAGCATCGTGTTAATCGCAAAGCACTACTTAGTAAGGTTTTGAAAGGTCACTTGATGACAGCACATTTACAGCTAATGTTTGTGCGTCCAGAATGAAGTGAGGAGTAGGAGGGAGAAGAGGGGGTCGTGAAAAGGAGAGAGGAAAAACACGTATGACCACCAGCTGTACTGACAACTGTGTGAAACATATCGCCGGCTGCCACGGAAGCGCGGATTTCCGAAGGGCAAGCGTGAATAATACGTGAAAGGAAGTAAGCATATATTGTTATCTCTCTTGGAAAAAACACGCGTCGTCAGTCCTTGGGGCGAAGTAAGTGCGCTTTCTCTCACGTGCTCGAGGTTCAATGACATTTTCCCGTGAAGATTCGCCGGGTTTATTAATGTGCAATCGCTAGCAGATGACAGCTCATCATCGACAGTTTTTAACGTTCAATTTCTTTCTGGAAGAGGGTAAATTCCTCGAACTTACCCAACTTCTTTTCTTTTGAGTTAAAGTGACGAATTCACCCTACCATTATGCTCAAATTTACACACTGGCATTCAATCATGACGGCTGGTATACCGTGCCGAGGAATTTTTTTATGAATGTCATTTCCCCAATCATTTTTTCAATTTCGTCAATGTATATTTTTGTTTCATACGGAATTAAAGTAGAAACTGCTATTTTCTCCATCCACTCAGCTGCTATTTGCATTAATTTCCTCCTCCTCGTTCATTGAACTTCCCGAAGAAAATATTTACCCTTCGGGTTGGTCGTTTGCAATTGGATAGACATCCTGGCCTTTCTATTCCATAGCTGAGATAAATCAGAAACTGTACCATTTATAGCTCTTTATTAAGCGGTTTGCTCCGCTTTAAAAATTCTTGTTTAATATTGTTTGACGATACCAAGAGTTGTTGTCAATCCCTTCATCTAATGGCCAAAGACTGGTAACGTCTTAGGTGAAAGCACAAAAGAACGGAGTGGTGAGGACCACGAAGGCTTCCTCTTTCTGGAATTGTGCTCTTTGGTCACACGATATGAAGCCCGAAATCCCGTCGGCAACGGATTCGGTCGTGAACCTTGACTTTTTCCCCTTTTCCCTCGCGAAGGCTAGTGCACGGCCAAAGAGATAAATGAGGCGGAGTGTTAACTTTGTCCTCACCTATTGCGGAAGAGAACATTTGGGAAAATCCTCCGAACTCCTCCATCCTTTTACTTTAGCTGCGCCTTTGACTGATTGTGAGCCCCCTCACCCTATAGTATCGCATAAATTCACCCCAAAACATCCCTTCCGACACCGTGGAGAGGGAGCCTGGAACGTTGAAAGGAACGCCTTTGGCTCCCTCGCGACCCCATCTTTTCCTTTTACACTGGGGCGTATTTTTTTTTCTTACTCGATTTTCATCTTCGCGGAAGGGAACCGCGGGGGGTGTGGGCGAGGGAGACGGGGATCGAGGAGTGCGCTCTGTGCCGTTTGTTCACGGAGTCGCCCTGTTATAATGAGATGGCGAGCAGAAAGTGAGAGAGAGAGGGGGTGGGGATTTGGAAAAGTGAGAGAGATCGATAGGGCGAAGGCGATTCCATTCATTGTCATCTCTTCTCTTTAGGAGGGGTCCGTCATTACTCCTCCTCCGCGCTTCCGGAGTCTCGCAGCGTCCGCAAAAGATGTCACTCACTTTGGGCAGGAAGGGGTTTTTGGGGCCCAACGTGCTGAGTGGGAGGGGAGCAATTCGGCTACCCCTTACGTTCCGGTAGGCGCGACTGAACTATTCATTAGTGACGGGCCAAAGATGGGTAGCCCGTGGGTAAAATGAAATGCATTGTTATGGTCCATTTGGCCAATTTTCAATTAAATTTCCCTTAGGTTGGAGGTTGTATGTATACGTTGAAGCTGGTGTAACTTTCATCTCGGTAGTATTACGGCAAGAAGTTGCTTTGTTTTATACCCAACCCAGTTTTTTTTTCAAATTTTGCTCTTGGAGAATTGTTGAGTTTTTTTCTGAACTTGTCTCCCGCGAGAGAGAGAGACGGGGAAATATGCCGCGGGAACCGTCAAACGAGAATCAAACAACTTTAAAAAATTCGGGCCAAAGCAAGGATTTTCTTAAAATTATGTGAATGGCAGGGGTTTTGTGAGAGCAAGGCGATGTCATTTCAGTGGAAGGGTGAGGGTTTCTAGCGTGAGGGTTAATGACAGTTGGGGGGTGGGGGAGGGGTCGGGAAGGGTTGTTGAAAACGGCCAAAATCAGCCCGACATCAATTACGTGACCGAAAGATACTGCACATGCCCGGATTGTGCTCGAAAGGTGTGTCCAGGCGTGTGAAAGGTCAGTGTCATTCGCGCCACTTGACTCCCGGGGATGCGTGTCCGAAGGACTGCTGTACTTCTTCTTTGAAATAGATATCGGAACATGAACCAGGTGACATACGCATAGTAGTAGTGGATAGGGAGGGGGGGGGAGGGAGAGAGGATTGATGGCATCATTTCCGGGAGGTGGAGGGCGTAGGAGGGAATTCCGATCGGATTCGGCGTTGTATTGTTATTACCCCCAAGGGTAAGTCATGGAATCATTTCCACACAATAGTGCTCAAGAAATGAGTTGGGAAACCCAGCGTGGTGACCGTCCTTCATTTAATGTAACCTCTTTCAAGGCCAATCGCGTCAGTCGCTGCTGTTCCCCCATTGCAACCACTTACGGACACTTTTCCGCGCGATAATGGCCATGGCGTACGAAGTGGGAGCGAGGAAAGAATTCCTGAATCGAATGAGATGCTTAAAAAGATGGTAGCAGTCGGCTTGATTGATCCTTGATGGAAACAAGAGCCACAGGCCTCAGGTACACGGTTACAGGTATCCTTCGATGGAAATCGAAGCTCTTGATCATTTCTGGAGCCTCAAGGAGCCTTTACATTTGCTGCTGATTATTTCCATTGTTTTAAAACTGTATTCTCCTTTTATTATTTCACTTTTATTTCTTTTCCATGATCTTACGTGCGGTTATTTTGTCCTCGTTGACCGTCCACACCCCCTTCCTTTACTTGCAATGCTAAAGCGTAGAAGATGTGATGAAGCATGCATCCTTAGCTGGAGCCTCCGCTTCAAAACACTACGAAAATATTGGTATTTTTATGAGGCCCTGAAATTGAAACGCCTACAGCGTTCTCAATAAGTCTGTATCATCCATCCACTGGTTCCCATCGATTCTCAAAACATTGGAATTCTATGCCTGACTAGTTAGTACTCGTTCGAGTCCTGCTAACAACTTCCATTTTCTCGACTGTAATGCCCGCCGGTTTGAACATTTCGAGGAAAATAAATTTCATCATGAAACATTTTAAAAATTAAGAAATTTTGAATTGGTTTTTTTGAGGGCGTGTGCATTATTAACACGCTCGGATCTCTACTCCGCTCGAGAAAACTGTGTTTTGTGTGTGTGGGTATATCGATTTCCCGCAGGAAGGTGGGATGGGTGAAAATTGGCAAGTCATCGGTCAAGAAACTGCTCGAGTGGCCTTCCACCGAAAATGAGAAACCGTGGTGAATACCATAGTGCTCATTTTCATATCCAAGGGGTCATTTTCTCTAAGTTATACGTGAAATCAAATTTTGCTAGTTCGTCAATAAAAAGCCCGAGGGAATTACCAATTCCCTCGGGATGATATTCATTTTAGCTGCCTGTTTGTGTTGTAATTACTCAAATGGATTTCATGCAATGGATTTCATGCAAAGATAAATATACTCGTAGTATAGTTAGTTAGGTAGTATATATTTTTTACATGTATCTATCTTTCATATTTATGATGATATTTATCTATTTATAAGGTTTTAGATATGTGAGGATTCTCATTTTTTTTTATTTTCTTACGTATGTATTGTATTCGCGAGCTTAAATATATTTAGACAGCATAAAAAAAGGAAAATTTTAAGCTACAATCTCCATTACTTTTGAAGAAAGTCACTGGAGCGCTTCCGACCAAAAGGACGAGAGAGGGTGAGAGTGAGGAGGACTATGGGAAAAACATGAACTTGTTAGCAGAATGACCTTGACGATAGCAAGTATGACACAATCGAAGAATAGAAAGAGTTTTCAGAGGCACGAGTTGGAGAAGGAAGCAATTGTCGCAAAGGGCAAGAGGAACTGTTGCGTAAAAATATTAGGGGCGAACATTCGCATGCGACGCGAGTGTGCAAAAGTCATACTACTTACGGCGTCATTGACGAAGCAAATTTGAATTGAATAATGATCAGAGGATTATTCACGCATCAATCGCTCTATATATTGGTGGACGAAACAGATATTGTCAATGAATCGTGTACTGTTGTGCTGAATAAGGAAAATATTTACCGAGAAAATTCAAATAAACTGGTTAACTTGCCAATGTCAAGAGACAATAAAGAAATTGAATAATATTGCCATTATAATTTTTGCTAGCATAATGTACTATTGTGAATATGGTTTAGTATGGTATTTTGGTAGCTAAATAATGAAGTTTGGTATATTTTGGGATCGACGCTCCCGAGTTTAAATGCTTACACATTACTTTTTAAACTCATATAATCATTTGATGTATGATCTTGTATTTTCCCGGCGAATAATCTGGGTGAAGTTCTCT
>LYUA01001632.1:178485-189689 GCA_002093875.1 Calopteryx splendens
TGGGTCTCGGGGGTGGCCGCCCGAGGAACCCCTAAAAACGCCCTCTCCTCCAGTCACACTCCCCTCACCCCCTCCACCTCTATCCCCCCCGATGATAAGACGGCCAGACATGGATGGTACTGCCTTCGATTTTCAGCCTGGGGGTTTCCCCTACTCCTCTCTCTCCCTCCTCTCCTCCCGAACCCCCCACCCCCACTCCCCCCTCTGCACCCCCCCACCCGCTGAGAGAGGGGGTCGTGTGCACCCCCTGTGGAACAGGGAGGGGTGGGCGTGTGGGGAGCGCGTCATCTCCCCCGGACTCGATCGGCTCCGGCGGTGGTGGCTCCGCGACATCCTCTTCTTCCACGCTCTGCAGTCTCTCTCCCCACCCCCACTCCCCTTCACGTGACCCTCCTATCCTTCCTTCCGCCCCCACTCCCCCGCACCCAATCCCCCAGGTCCCCGACCTCCCTGGCATCCCTCCCTTTCCTCCGATGCCGGCCGACTTCCGTGACGCGACGAGCTGGTTGTGGGAGTGGGGGGGAGGGGGTTGTAGAGGGTGTAGGAGGGAACGACCTCCGCCAACAACTCTCCCCCTCCCTCCCCCCACTAAAGGATTCTGCATTAGGCGGCCCTGGAACTCCCACTCCCCCCCGCGGACTGGTTAGTTTCTTCGAATTCATCCGAGTTTTCCACCTGCCACGAAAGTAAAAAAATAAAGAATCGCCATATTCTTCTTAATTCATCAGTCATCGAATTTGCTAGCAGCAGCCCATTTAGCTGCCCTCCAACTCCGTCATTCTCTTAATTCCCTCGAAAGTCTTTGTGAACAAATTTTTAAAAACCTTCAAACCAAAATTCTGTCATTTTCTGTCTTCTGTTGTTCTTCCTTTTCATCGAAATTTCCATTACGATCTTCGGTTCATGAGGTCTCCCATCAGTTTTTCTCTTCTTCGAGCCAGATTCTCGCAAAGTCTTCTCTCCCCTCCCATCTTTGATGGACTGATTCATAAGTCATTCGTTATGTGTAATTTATTTACTTAATTCTTCTGCCAAACTACATTTTTATTACTGCTAATCTCTTCTCCGCTTTGACTTTGATGCACAAAAATTATTTCATAAAGATTCATCATGTCTCGTTCAATTTGAGTATTCAATGGAAACGACGTCGTAAAATCGTAATTGTGAATCAATAAACAGAGGAACCCATTGGCAGTTTAAAATGCTCATACAAAAAGACTTGTTATGCGATTAGAGAACCGAAACCTAGGGAATGACCGGAACCACAAATTGCATAACAATTCTGGGCCACAATGACTGATGTAAAATAAATTGTAGAACAAATATGTACGAGGGGTAGTTTGCCTCTTTATAAATGTTTTTTCTTTCGAGAATTAAGAAATTCATCGGGGTGGTGAGATAATTTCAATAAATAGTCGATAACAACGTAATGTCATTGCTATGATATTTATGTGACCTACGTTTTTAAGGTAGCTTAACTATGAGGTAAGATGTACCTACTACGTCTAATTCGGCTATTTTAATGTTTTCCGTGTATTTTAAATGTTTATTTTATTTTCGCTACTTTTTTATATTCTTCTTTATATCATTTCAATTGTCCCATTTCTTCCACCCACCTATCTGCTTTTTGTGTATCTGTTTGCGTCGTCCAATATGTGTTAGTCTTAATCTTCTCCTGGCACCCATAATTCGTGCATAGTGCGAAAGAAGCAAGTATTATTTTATGATTCATTTGTTATTTTATATTTCAGTTATTACAATAAAAAATTAAGTTATTTCCATGAGATGAGTAATCCATTTATCTTATCATTATTATGCATCCCGTTATAATGTTTGTCTAGCTTTTTTCCCTCCAATTGTTCGTTCCAGCATAAAAATCCCTACCATATCTATTTTTCGTGTCACATATGCGTTATATTTTATAATCATAGGTACGTTGAGATATTTAAAAAGGTTGTCCATCCAATTAAATATAGGTTACCGCCATTTACTGTCGCTTTAGTACACAATTTAATCCTTCGATTCAGACTTCGAACTTCGCGTTCTACTGCTGTGTCATATAACAGAAATGCGGAGATAAAAATAGGCGAGCAAAAAGGCAGTTGAACTTTGAATGAAAACTTCGACGTGGCATTTCATCTGAGTGACACTCCTTGTATCTTTCTCTATCGACAAAGTTTGGCACACAAATTGGAACTCGTGCACCACTCAGCCGTGCTTGGGTTTTATTTTCTTTTCAAAGTCTAATACAACTTTTTTTTCATCCGAAAATCTAAAGGGCAAGCCTGAGAACGTCGCCCTCTTAGCTGCTTTGCGTAGTGTTTCACGTGCACGTGATCCAAGAATTTCTTCAGATCGGGTTGCTCAGCGCAAAAGGACAACCGCTGACCTAATTTGAAATATTTTAGCTACCCTATTTTTTTTCAAGTGAAGCAAACAAATTATGGGTACCCGAACGATCTTCCTTCCTTATCATTTTCGCTGGAAATTCCAACATATATTATCCCAGTTATGCCGAGACAGAGCGAATTAACTCCTTTGCAACTGGTCTTGAGAGTTCGACTCCGCCATTTTTGTGTACCACCTGCAGCTTCATCACCAATTGGTGTTTGCAAACTGGATTTATGGTTTTCGGGCTTAAAAATTTTAATGGAATCCGCGTCCAGCCTCAGTGGCTCCGCCTAGGGCTTGGGTGTGGTTATTCTTGCTGTTGTTTCTTTCTTAAATACTCAATTTTAAGGCCAACCTGGCTGTTTTTGGATCGGTAGTGAAACAAAAACTAAAATAAAAAATGTATTCTCCGGAGAGCATGCTATGTGTTTCTTCCTTTCAATCCACCGTCTTTTCGATTGAAGGCTGTTACAGTTATTTACGGTCAAATCCGTACGCTTTTCCAACCCCCACCCCCACCGCCTTACTTCGTCGGAGCAATGGCGCAGGGAAGGTCACACCAAGCCTCGGATGTGCGCGCATTGTCCTTATTGGGGGTGGCTCCCCGCGTCGAGGCGCGAGGGGTGTATCGCGCATTTCAAGGTTCGCTTCCAAACCCCTCGCCGAGGGCGATGAAAGGACGAAAAATAGAGTCAGAGGGTGGAGATATTCTCGGTTTGATCCTAAATTTAAGAGGAGCTGTGAATCACAGCGTGTGTCTATAAATATGATCCGCATCGAATGTGAAGGGTGATTTCGTTCAGTTTCCTTCCGCGCGTAAATCCCTTTAAGTCGACGTTTAGCGTTCGTCCTCTTTTTTATTATTCACTTCTCACTTTCGGATCCCGTGTATTTCCGCGAATCACGTTTGCCTCGTGACGCGCCCTCTCCTCTAGTCGGAGAGTCTTCCCGTTGGCAAGGCGACCGTATCCCCTTTTTCGTGTCGTGTGGTGAATTTTTCTCCACCACTTCGGAGCCGCTGACTCGGGCGTAATTTTTGTTATCCGGTCCGGTGGTAGGCCTTAAGTTATTTGTAAACTCCACGGGATAATTATGAATTCACTGTGGTGTGAAATATATTTATGCTTTATGCTTTATGGATAACCTAACTAATTAGTGTAGGTTGATAATAAAAAGAATAACAAGTTTCAAATTTGATGAGTAATCGGCAATATCACAAGGTAATATTGCTTCCAAAATGCTGCTGTATTTCATATAATATTTTTTTAGAAATGAAACTTGGACTGCCTGTAGTACAAGTCATCTTAGATATATCAAACTCCTAAAGCGCCGTTAACACAGAAGCTTGGAAAAATGGGTACAAGGACTAATATGTCGATGGAAATTCATATAACTATCTCACTCCGTGCATGTAATGTAATGCACTCCGTGCAAGTATTTTTCATTGAAATGTATAATAAATCAAGTTTTAGACAACCAATCAACCAATTAATTTTATATTAAAACGATTGCTATAGTAACCGAAAGAAATTAGATTTCGACGATAATCCACGCAGCCAAATTCTTCGCTCTGTGATTTACCTCATTGGAATATTATCCGTTGCAGAAGTAGATTTTGTTGAAGTAGCATAAATTGAGGTTTTAAGTTTTTGGAAGGCCGAGGTCTCGTATTATAAACTTACCTACTGTATATCCATTGCACAGCATGCATGCAGGAGGGTGAGATTCAGTTTTGAAAATCAAATTCAGATGAAAGATTACAAAAAAATGTTGATAGTAAGTATTTATTTAGATATCCTCCACGATAAATATTTTAATGTAGAGAAAACTGCATCCGAAATCGGATTCCTAGCATTCCCAATTTTGAAGATGCAATTCTCATATACGGAACTTGTTGAGTGGTTTCGAAAAATTAATCACCGTAATTTTTTATTCATTTATTTGATACAGCTTAGATGTTTTAACTAATTTTAAGCAAGCAAAAATGTTTTTTTTTAATTCTTGTTTCAAAATCTAAATAAATAGCGATAGCAAATATTTCCATGTACTTTGAATAGTATAGTGAGATTCAAAGGTTTTTATGCAATTAGATGATGAGTATTCGAATAAGACGGTGAGAGTAGGTGTCATAATCAGGTTATTGCGTGGATTGAAGCATTGCGAATGACAATCTTATTTACTACGAGTATTTAGGTTAAAATTATTTGGATAAGAAACTCTCAGATGCGAAATTTTTTAAATGCCGAATATGCCTATGCCTATAAAGAGTGTTACTAATATGATATAAGAAATTATTGATATATTTTATATTTATATCGAGATTTCCATTTCATTACCTTTCTGATTTTTTTTCGTTTTAAACGTGTTATTTTTCTTCGGTGAAATAAATAATCCGCATGAAAGGATCCCCAGTCTAGCATTTCCTCTTCCCAAAACGAATTCTCTTCCTTCCTAAAATTGGGGCACACCACGAATATTATTTTCTTTACTCTCTCCATAAGATGCATGGGATAAAGTGTTGCTTATCCAAAGAAACAAGGAACAGTTCTTGCTCGTAATCAATTTTTCAAATTGATCATAATTATTTGTAGTCCTTTTAACTCCCGTGTGCTTCCCATTAGAAACGTAATTGCTCGTCCAAAGACGTAATGGCTCCACAAATACGAATTACTCCCCAACTAAGTATTCCACCCCTCTTTTGTATCTGTTTCTTAATTTCCCCTACTCCCCATGATAATTTAATATCTGTCGCCCATAATGACGTTTTTTTGTGATTCATAAATATACCTAGACTACAGGGTTTATGCAAATCTAAGAAATATATCGAATGCATGTATTTTTCAAGATAAAAGTAAATACTTATTTGGAGGTGATTTTTTCGTAATTTATATTTTAATGATAAAGGAATATTCAACATTCCGCTCGTTAGTTTGTAATCATAGTTCCTTTTCCAAGGATCCAAGATCTATGCATTTAATTGTGACTTAATTACTTACGCCATGAGGTGGGACTAAATCGATGAGAGAGTTAGTTAAGTTTTGCATAAAGATTTGCTGAAATTCAATCCGAGTTGTTAATTAATGAAAGTGAATCAATCTTCCTTTAGACTTCAAATAGATGACACGTTAATTTTGATATCGACCATCCATCTCCAAGTTGTATCAGTAAAAAAAAGGTTTGAGGAAAGTTTGGAAAATTTATAAATCCGCCATTTGCAACTGTGCTGTATCAATTTTGTCCACAACTTTCACGCTCGACTTGTACTCTAAATGTTTTGCTAATAACATTATCCGCGCCACAAGTTTTGGCGTTTACGTTTTCTTTCACAGCCTACTTCTTAAGGCTGGAGTACATAACGCTGCACGATGGAATTCCCCGGGGCGCATTAGTTATGCTGTTAAAATAAATGGCGGCCCAGAGTATCGAGTCAGTTGAAATAAATCAATTAATACCTTTTGGTTAACCCGTTTTTTTTCCTGAAAAAGGTTTTAATAACAGAGTTTGATGGGTACTTACGTATTTGTTGACATTTTTTCCTCATAGTACCGTAATTCGTGACTTAAATTTGCAGCAGACAATTTTTGTTCTGGAAGTTCCGTAGACGTGTTCGTTTTCGTAACATTTCCATTTTCCATGTTGCATACATTTAACAGCTGATATATAATTCAGGCTTTATAACGGTGCACTCATAAGTACATTTTTCTCCCCTCGGGAACTCGGTTTTGCTTCAAATTCCCAAGCGTTTGGTAAAATTTAATTTATTTTTAACGTACCCTTGTTCGGAAAAAAATGAGATGTCCTTTCTCCACTCTTCCGTCCGTCGACTCGCGATTTGGATCGAGTGTGCGCGACGTTTGCAACTGAAGATGATGGGGAAAGTTTGACGGAGCGTAACGATTCCGCTTCGTCAAACATACTGCGCCCATTATGTGTCGCATGCGTAATTGCAACCGATAGGGACAGTCACGTAAAAATGTGAACAATTTGAGTGAAGCCTATGACGCACCCCACGGAATGAATAGTAGAAGCGGCCGTTCTCAGTGTGCGCCTCCACGAAACATCCACACAATATGAAATGGTACCAGCATCAATTTTATTGGCATGATCGAGAGAAAGGCACTTGACGAGGATGGAAAAAGACTCTGGAGTATATTTGCGCGCGTTCTTCTTAATCAGGTACGTCTCAGAATGGCCAAGTCCTACGCTGCTGAGCAGAAGAAATGGAGAATATTCTCCAGCCAGAAAGCTTGCCGTTTTCTCTTGTTTTTCAACCTATTAATTTCTAATGATTCCGATTGGAATTTCAGAGACGTGGGTTTTTATGGCGTCTTTACATCTAAGTTTAAATACGAGGAGGGTAAAAAGAAAAATGAAGAGAGTTTTCTTAATTTCCTTTTATCATTTTCCTCTGCTCTATCTAATAGGAACATCTTCTCTCGTGCATTGGAAAATACCTACCCTATTTCGCGCTGCTTCGCATATCTCTAAGCCGTATTTTGTCACAATTTTTCTCATTAAAAAGAACCCTCCATCAAAAATGCTTCATGAAAAGCAGACAAAAAATCACACAACCGTCGCCCATTGTCACTTATCATTAATCCGCTCGCTTCTGCCATGTTATTTAACTCCTTAGAAATTATCACGTAATCCCTTGGCTGTCTCCATAAGCTTTATTTCTAATGCAATTAACGCACCACTTACCCACACCTCTGAAACTCGACCTTTCTGGACTCCTTTTGTAATTTCTTCTACGCAGATGTTAAACAACGCAGGGAATATGGGAAGAGCCACTATCTCCCTCATTCCATTTTCTAGCTTCCTAAATCAGCCCCCTCCCCCACCTTCACAACTCTCCCCACGCGACCCTTGATCCGAGCTTGGCGCTTTTCTTCCTCTCCGTTCTACTTATTTTATTCCATCTTTCTCAATTCCCATTTTCAAAAGCCTCCCATTCAATCTCATCCACTTTCACCAAGGAAAACATTTCTGAATCATACAATTCCTTATCTGAGTCCTGATATTATTATTTTCTTTACATTTCCACATGCGTCCTCTTATCAGTTCCCTTAATTTTGGCAAAATTTTCTTTTGGCAATAAAATTATTTTATAATCATCTTTACCAACTACTATTCCCTGTTCTGTCCTAATAGAGTGAGCTATCCAGTACTTCCATACACTCATCCAGGCCTCTTACTTTGATACTTAATTTAACTTTCCAAATTTGTGAGAATTCCATTCCTTTATTTTTTCTATGATTTATCTTACACCCATATGTCTCGTAATGATCCTATGTTGTGTTCAAAAATGTCTGCAACCCCTGCCTGAATGTCTAATAATATCTTATCCGAAAATCTGACTTAATAAGCTCCCGGTCTACGTACTTTCCTTCTCTCAGCTCTTCTCATTTCTCTTTTTACACGATAAGAGGCTCGGAAGCTAACAGACAATCCTTTCGCACACTCTCCGTCCACATTTTTCATCAGCTAATCTCCTTCTGATATACCTAGAGTTTTCGAATAAAATTCCTATCACTCATATCCCCATCTGCATTTTTCAATAATTTCATTTACTTTGTACACTCTACATCTTCTGAAACCTCAAAATCAATTAACACTAGAAGAGACATCTCGGTTGTTGTAAGTTCAGTATGCATCTTATGCTGTTAATTAACTCCTTGCCATTTCCGCCCGGCTTATCGCCCAATTGCAATGTAAATTAGTAAATAAATAAATTGTGAAACCCTAAGTGAAATAAAGAGTCTTTTGTTTTGCTCTCAAATATTCCACTTAGAATCGGTGATGTAACTTGTCACTGCATGCAAAATTAAACTCTTACGACTCTATAGTATTATCATTCATGCTAATACTATAGAGTCGCTATATATGCTTTGTCCTTATTCAAAATTAAGGTCGACTCACGAAAGCCAGCCAAACACCTTTCTCCTCAATGCTAAGGAACAACTCACAAAAACTCTTCCTTTAAATTTTATGCTAAGCATTTAAGTAAATTTTCGGAGGTACTATATATCCCGGCTGCCTTGATCGTGCCCCGTAGTGATTTTTCTAATTCGCATATTTATATATCCATTCCATTCTCCTCTGCACCACACTCTCTCTCCTTATCTATAGGTACCGGCCTGATTTCCTTGCCAGATAGGTCTTCCACGTATTCTTTACTTCCATAAAAACTTTTATTTTTTCGTGCATTCTCTACCTTCAGAAAACCTTAGCAAACGTTGGAGTAATTTTCTGGAGATATTATATATTCCAGCAGCCTTGTTTACCGTCATTTCCCGTGGTGTTTTCTTTATGTCACTATTAAATATTCATAGACCCATCCTATCCTCCATATCACATTCCCTCTCCTTATCTGTGGGTTCTGGCCTAATTTTTTCACAAAAAAGGCCTTGCGCATGTCCTTTCCAACTAAACAGAGTCCCTTTCTCATTCATTAATGAATTTTCACTTTTATCTTTAAGAGTGGGTATCGGTTTTTCTTTCTATTTATATTTTTAAAACGCACTTATCCGCACGAATTGTTGCACACTTATAAGAAATGTTTTCGTTTTCTTAAACTATTATGTAAGTAAACATTCTCACAGTTGAAAATCAACTTATTAATGCAACTTATTAGTTAGATGCATAAACTGAATGTACCAGTAGCTAATTTTGTCGTTAATATTTGTGTGGTAGAATATCATTAATATCTTTAATTTTGTTTTTGTGTTGTATTCTATATTTTGCTAACATAATTGTTATATAATTAGCTCAACCTAGTTTCCAGAAACCGTTGAAAATCTAGTTTTGCTCTCTTGTCCATATTCACTAATAACGATAAGATAATAAAACTCTTTAGTGAATTATGTATGCGTGCACCCTAAATCATCCTTAAAGGGTCTACAAATATCGTCTAATATAAGTGTTAGTAAAAAGTGACTCGATACTTAGTAAAATGGATTTTCACAGCAGCTTTCCTCATATGCAGACCGAAAATAGATAACAGAAGACTTCTTTCATTACAACCAGCCAGCCGCATGCCATAAATACCTAGTTAAAAGTTAAGTTGAACCCACTCGTAAACTCTGGAAAATATTCAATAAAATGAATGGTCCCTTTGGTCTGGGCTTCAGTAATGATTTGGTATTGTCTAACATCGTCAATGGCAAAAATTGGACGTGACAGCATTGATAATTCTCGATTTTTGTGCTTCAATAAATTCATGAAGGACATAGCGTCATATATTTCGTCATTGCCGAGGCTCCAGAATTCCGAGTACTCACGGAATAGCCCCGCAGTCTCAGATTAGAGCCCTGAGGTTAATTCATGCCTTGCACCGTAGGAAGAGCTGTGGAACTAGCTAGCTTTTAATTACACCGAGAACCAAATGAAATCGAGGTGCTTTTTGCGGAGTGTAATCCATTTTCTCAGTGCCCTGATGTCCCTGAGAGAACACTGTTGGCCAACTGAGAGAAGATTTAATGATAATGATATCGAAATTAAAAAAAAAATGAGATTTAAAATATGACATAATAATATGAATTATAATAGAACTTTAAAATATGAGAGTTAAAATCTGATACCCAGTCAGTTTTCCATGATCCCACTTTTCCGATCAGCTGTTGATTGTAAAATAAGAAAAATAATTTCGAAGTCAATAGATGAAAATAAATTCTCCTGTGATACATCTGATGATGCAAAGTTAACCCAGCTGATGGAATTAATTTTTTTTAAAGATATTTTATTATCGAATGTAAATTCCTTCTTCATTTTCATGTATTATAGTATTTTACTGTCCTGTTTTTATATCTTTGGCAACATTTCTCCCTAAACTTTTTCTCCAACTTTCAATTAGTTACTGAGATATTTATTTGTTGATCTATTACGTAATTTAAGTGTGCTTCAATGATAAAACTAACAGTTAAAATCCTATCTCATCGCCGTTTCGGGCACATATCCCTTGAAACTTGCTGCCTAATATTTCTTTCAATTATATATTTTTAAATACGTTCAGCTCCTTACCACAAAAAGGCTTCTTTGTGATTCATGATCATCCTCGAAAGTAAACGCATCCGTACCGTAGGTAAAATAAAATACAGGCTGGGGCAATTCGGATCGAGGACGAAGAACGAGCAGAGGCAGAAGAAGCGAGGGCACATATCCAGTCCAAGGCCAACATCGTTTCCAGAATCGACGTGCGTCAATGCTTTGTATTGGATTGGATCAGAATAACTAAGCACATTTCTCGAAGTGAGATTTGGCTGTAAATTAAAGGGAAAGAACTACTTTTCGGCAATGTGATCGGTGCTATCTTAACGCAGAAGTTAATAATTATTCGATGGAGTTTTCAAATTCAAACGGAAAGGATAAAGGCAATCCTTTCAGAAAGAACTTAAGGTTTTATAGATTCTCATTTATGAGGCAACAAGCCAGAACTCGGAGAAAATGTTCGGAATTTTTGTGACTGGGATATCCACATACTAAATTTGGACGAAATAGTGGTAAACCTTCCTACACAACCTAAGAGTAAAACGAAGCTGCCTGCGGATGAGTGATACCAAAATATTTTGCAGTTAATATGCATATCTGAAAAGAGGAATAAATCAAGAAAATACTAATTTTTATATCAATTTCTCAAAACTCACCCCCAAAGGAACCCTGCCTTCTCTCTCTCTCTCAATTTCCTTCGCTATTGTAATTTCATTTTTATTATTATAATTTGGTAATTTACCGTTTAGGGTTTGTTCCTGATGGGCACACAAGCTCAACCCTACAATAACCCTTTCCTCATTTCCACATGCTAATTTCATTATATA
>LYUA01001632.1:255546-267337 GCA_002093875.1 Calopteryx splendens
GGTGAGCTCTACCCTCACCTACCAAACCGACCTTCGGGTTGATTACTATGATTTTTTTCGATTTTGATGAAAACTAATCTAAAGAGTGCAGCTGTCGTGTGGTTCAGGATAAAAATCTCCGATTCTTTCGTCTCAGAATATTGTAGGATTTTTTTCCAGTTCTCTCCTTAATCGTGCAGCCCATCTTTACCGTCATTATTTATCAAGGAAATTCGGAGGTTGACCATCATTAATTATCATCTAGCTGCCCCCCGGAGCTAGGATCGCACTTACCTCATGTGAATCTATTAGGCCGTGTCCACATCAGCCGCGGCCGTGACAGGATATCCGAGGCCCGATACACATATGGCTGTGGGATAATCGAATTTGAGCATCACATTTTAATATAACTTTTGGGACGCTTAATGTCGAAGCAACGACCTCTCGAAAGTGCACAATCGAAAAAAGAAAATATCTATATTTCTTTCAAAGTCATTTCTAAGGCAATTGGCAACCAACTAGGGAGTGTCATACTCTCTCCGACGGAACCACTTCTTATTGGACCGACCTACGTGAGGGAGGCGGTATGTGTGGTGGTGCACTTCTGCATTGATTGTTTCAATGTTTGTTTCCACCCTCGGCGTGTATTATTTTCCACATCTTCATTGCGTAATATCCCATTGCCCGGCGGCTGAATGTCACGCATTTTAATATTACATGACGATCACATATGGTAATCGATGCATCGTAAAGCCACACATTAGTAGAATCATATAAGAGCATGGCCACACTCAAATAGACGGCAAATATAGTTATTTGAATTTCCTTTATATTAATAAATTACCAGAGGCTTCGTCCCTCCCCCATGGACTACAATTTGACATGGTGAAAAAACTTGCGCCTTCATGCGACCCCGAGATCTGTGCTAGAGGTAGCCATGAAAATTACTCCTGGTAGGGTCACTCATTCAGGATAGATCGAAAGGTAGGATGGAGAAGAGAATAATAATCGACACAGTGTCTGTTCCTGAGTGAGGCGGCTGCAAAGACGTCTGACCCCAGTGAGTGACCATTTAAGTGATAGCATCACTTTGAAAATATGATTGAGGAAGGTGAAGCCACCTCAATTATTTATCTCACGTAATTATGGTGGACGCAAACATGATAATGCATCCTGGTAACTAAGAGTCTCAGTCTACAGGGACTGGTGTCGTGACTTGCCTCTTCCGTTGCTGGAGAACCCAAATACTAGGTGTGCTTGATGGAATGGAAGGAATAAGAAATTAGGTGGAGTTAATAAATGGTTTATTTTAATGAGTGTATTCAGGGTGTATAGTATCATGTTACGTGGTTATTAGAAGCCCAGCAGTGCTCATTCTCTAGGTGTCTATTAAAGCCTACCTTGATCGGTTGACTTCTGCTAATAATAGTGTTTGCAGAACAATTTTAATGTTAAAAACAACTTTTTCAACAAAAGAAAATTGACTTCGTTTACGAGGTCTGATAAAAAAATAACTAGAATTTTTATTTTTGATTATTTATGCCTCAATATTAATTTGGTCCCCTTGGCAGCAGATCTCATTTGTTAAATAAATTAATGCCAACGTTTTTTTCTGATCTGTAAAATATTTTTGAAATGCACTTTTAGGTATAGCCTTCAGCTCACTCAGCGATTTTGTCTTTATCTCTTCAATGGTCACAAACCAATGTCCTTAGAGATTCTCACTATCTTCACAGTCACAGGGTGATATATCTGGTGATTATCTTGGTTGCAGCATCACTGCAGCACAAAAGGAAAACTTACTGAGCACATTTGGTCACTCTAAGACAAAATTAATTAGGCAGTGTGCTACATTTTTCTTGTGGCATTTTCCTGCAAATTGATGTTGCATCAGTTGGATATCATCATAGGTGTCAGGGGAAAATCATTAATAACCACCATTATTAGAGAATTCTAGTTTGTTTGCATGTTAAAATTTAAATTCCTCTCTCAGTAGAAAAATGGAACATACTTACCTTGCAATGCATTCATCTACATAAATACTAAATTATATGCTAGATGCATACAGAACTAGTGGAGCTTACTATGAGACTCATTCCCTCATAAGCGGTTCATGTTTATTTTTTGGATTTCATACCTACACATAGAATCTTTATAACCTGTAGTAAGAAAGATAAATAATGTGTTTTTACTTTTTAAAATGTCAATAAATAATCTTTTGCTCTCCATAACATTTTCATTCAGGCAGAAAACCTTCTTCTGGATGCAAATATGAACATCAAAATTGCAGACTTTGGATTCAGTAACTATTTTAATCCTGGGGAACAACTGGCTACCTGGTGTGGTTCACCTCCTTATGCTGCTCCTGAAGTCTTTCAGGGGAAGAAATATACGGGACCAGAAATAGACATCTGGGTGAGTAAAAACTAATGCTTGGTAAAGTTAAATGGACCACATCACATGATGAAGCTGAATTTCAAAGAAACGTAGGTCATGTTGATAAAATCATGTGAAAAGACTAAATCTCCAAACTTGAGTGGATATCACTTATATATTGCACATAAATCAAGTGAAAACCTTCAAAGTCATTTGCTACTGTGTATTTATGGCAATCAATTGATCACACCTCAGACCTCACCAATTACACCTCAGACACTTAAGTGTCTGAGGTGTAATTACTTTATGCAGCAGAAAATATTTTTTTATGATAAATGAAAAAATAATTTTCCCAGAGAACCACAACTTAGAAGCTCTGGAGTAAATATCCAACCATAGCTTGACACAATAAAATAGTTAATACTGGTAGGTGACCAAGTAGAGAAAATAATTATGCTAAGCTATGATCAATACTTTACAAAATACATAAGGTTGGTACATAGTTTAAGGCAAAAGATGCTCTTAATAATAATCATTATATTTGTTAAAACATTAAAGAGAGGTTTGGAGAGGTTTTATGAATTTACAAATGCAAGGTATGTAACTGTGCAGAGTAATCATAAAACTTTAGGTAGGATTGGAAAGAAAAATTTTTGTGTATTGTCTCCTTCATCAAACTGCGTTGGTTGAAGTATGACATTTAAATAATGTATAAGTGATGCAATGAGATATTCATATATAGCTGATCCTTGTCTCAGGCAGTCATAGAGCAATATAGACCAGAAGATGAAATTATACAATATTCAATTAGTTCCCTTGTTACAAATCTACCCAGTTCCCATGTACTCCACACTGGGAAACCAACTTTTTGATATCACTCAACGGGCCAGGCCAAAAGAAAATCTCTCTAATCCTGGCTTTGCATCTAATCACTCCAAAATGACATTCATGAATTAATGACTACATTAATTTTGGTGGCAAGAATGACTTGTTTCCATGAAACAGTATATTTTTATCCACATGCTATTCATGATGCTACTTCAAAATATTTACTTACGCTTTTTCTCATGGGATTAAAATTGTTAAATTCAAATTCTGCTCTGGAAATTTGTATGGTAGGTAATGGGGGGGAATTTTTAGTGAGTGGGAATCTCAGATGTCCTGATTACTGATAGTGTTTCGTTTGGATCTATGGAATTTTAAAATTTTGCCAGTAGCTGAATTTTGAGATGATTACCACAAGTCATCATTTCCCTTTTGCTAATTAAATGGCAGAGAAAGCTGAGGGAATATTGAACCAATTTCTGACTAAAATAAATAAAATCAGTTTGCCACTTTCACTAGCATCCCTGAAACATAGAAATACCCCAGTTGCAGATGCTATACCTTGTCCATATATGAATGGATCAGACATTGAAATCCAAAGTTCCATTTCATCCATAGTGGATATACCCAAAGGTTCAGGGTAATATGGGAGAAATGTTGGAAAGAAAGCAAGAGGTTCCAAAGCATTATTACTTAGGGGGCTCGAGTGTTAAAGCAGTTATTGCTTAATCAAAAGGTGTTGGTAAAAATTAGTAGAAGTTGGGAAGTTGTAAAAGGAGCAGGAAAAATGTGTTCTTATTATTTTCAAACTAGAGAAGGGGTTTTTGTTACATAAAAAACAAAAGACACTTTAGATATGATCTCATAGGCTTGCCTGAGAAGGTTAGAAATGTTCTCGCTTCGGCTAGTACTGAAGTTACCTCTGATTGAGAGTGAAAAGAAATATCAGATGACTTGATTGCTTACAAGCTTTTGTTTGAAAAAAAATGTACTGTACATGATGTAAAGAATATTATTATTGTTTTGTTTTTGTTTGTTGCATGATGGATTTCAAATCAGAGAGACACCAAAATGGCAACTAGAAGTGTTGGCATGTAGCTGTAGCCACTATGTAATATTCCGGCAATAAACATATAGTTTATGCAGACCTTGAACTTATTACTACACTTACTAATACATAATTTTCAATGAGTGATTTCAAAAATCATTCACTTACCCATCTACACAATAAGGTCTGTGTGACTAGAGATGTAGCCTATATGCACTGTTACAATATAATAACTGTCAGGTGTATCACCAAATGTATCCATGCATGTGTTTCTACTAAATACCTGTCTTATAAAGTGGAGATTTATTATTGTTAGAGATATTTTTATTCATTCCAACATGTAAAACTTACTGGTAGTAACAAGAATCATGCATCTACTCATATAATGTTATAATATATGGATAATATATATGAAGTAAAATTTGTGAAAACAACCAATTTTCTCACTTATCTCTATTTTCTTTTTGGACTCCCACAGAGTCTAGGTGTTGTCCTGTATGTGCTGGTATGTGGAGCTCTCCCTTTTGATGGCTCTACTCTTCACTCACTGAGGGATCGTGTTTTATCTGGCCGGTTTCGCATCCCGTATTTCATGAGCTCTGGTGAATATTGCCATATTAGTTTTATTGTTAAAATTTAATAGTGATAAGTTTTATTGAAAAGTATGTAAACATTTTTTCAAGTTCTATGATGTGTACTCACCAAAAATATGTGAACCCTGATTATGGTGATTGGCCAATGTAACTATAACACAGAAATATTCAGCACCACTCTCTCATCAGATACAAATTGAAATTATGTGGTTATCACTACATTATAATTGCAGTCACCCACATTCAGAGATTAAAATACACCACTAAAATGAATAAAGTTGCCTTAATTCCCCTTGTAAAATTCATCACTGGAGTAGAACTATTCTATTTATAACTTCCTCACAATGTTATTTAATGTTTTACAGATTGTGAAGCCCTCATAAGGAAAATGTTGGTCCTTGAGCCCAACAAGAGATTTTCCATAGAACAGGTGAAACGACACAGATGGATGGTAGCAGAAGGCCCCCCTAGGCTATTGCCTTGTACCTCTTCTTCCTCAGTTGCCTCACCCAACTCTTTCACCTCACACCCAGAACCTAATGAACAAATACTTCGCCTAATGCAGAGCCTAGGAATAGATGCTGCAAAAACTCGAGAGGTAATTTTGTTTCCTTTTTTGTGATAATGTGAACTCACTACTCAAATTAAGTTACTATTATAATGAATGAATATATGCAGTGCCGATTTAAAAAAATGTCCATCTTAAGCCATAAATACTTACATAAAAAGTAACACTGTTTGAATGTTTTAGCCATGCTCAATAAAATTTGCTAGAGCCCTTATGCCAGAGGCGGGAGATAAAATAGAAAACATTCTACCTGGCTTCAGACTTATCTGATAAGTAGTCTAATTAGTATTTGGGTGACTACATTTTATTGTAGAATATTGGTATCGTGAGTTGATGCACATCCCTTGAAAGCAATTGTTTTTTACTGTTCTTTTTTTTCTGTCGCCAAAAACATGTACAGAGTCTTACATACTTAAAATTTCTATAGCTCTACCAAAATTTTGGTGTTTATTCCATATTTAATGCACCTGTACATAAAGGCACCTCTTTATTAAATTGAAATAGCAATTAACAAAGAAATAAGTAAAATGTGTTCCCACTGTTAACTTAATGCATATTGGCAAGCTGCATCTTATCAAGTATATCCTGTATATGTCACTAATTTCATTTATTGTATCGTCTTCATTTCTTGTGAGGTGTTTTAAGAAATTTTAGTTTTCTCTGGAAATTATTTTGATACATACATACTAATAAATTTTAATTGACTCATTGTAGTAGGTAAACTTGTGGATTAAGGGTTCTTTTGTCCATGAAATACTAATATATGCCATAAAATTATATTTCATTGCACTATCATTCAGTTTCCAACTGTAATATAAAGATGAAAATAAACTCAAAGACAAAATATGGTGAAACTGTCCTATCTTGATCTCTGTATTTAAGTAGGTAATGTTAACCATGTACCATTATGAAGTGTTTGTGAGCTAAGTTTTGCTTTTACTTCAAACCTAATACTATCTATATGGTCCGACTTTTCAAAGAATATGGTTTTCACGTGAGTTTTGGTACTGAATTAAAGAAGAGAGGTAAATAAAATATGCAATGATCACTAATTTCTGTGCCAAAAATCTCTAAAAAAAAATACAGCAGAAGATGGTCCCACAAAAGATCCTTGCAAAAAAATTACACATTTAGATGATGGTTTCTGATCCAACCCAATGAAAGATATTAATTAGGCATTGTTGAAGAAAATTAAATTAAGGAAACTATTCATTCATATAGTTCAAAGAATTGTACAATTTTTGGTTGGAGGAAGATGATGGTTAAAATGAAAAAGGACATTTATGAACAAGACAGATTTATGCCTCCATATAAATTCAATACTATATATAATAGCATCTAAAATTTTGCAATATGGACAGCAAAGTTTTTTCAGCAAAGACCTTTCATTATGTTTGAAAAAAATGTTTGTCTTTGTGAGAAATTCCTTATAGTGAAGTCATATGATTGTCAACATGTTATTCTTTGCTATTTTTAAAATTAAAGGTTACCTACATCTATACATAGAAAGTAACTCTTTTCTCAAACTTTTCTAAAATAAAATGTGTAACAACCAATTATGTATTAAATTTCTAAGGTTCTACTCATGCTTCACTAATTAGTTATTTTTTTTCAGTCTCTTCAGTGTGGTAGTTATGATCACCATGCAGCCATATACTTCTTACTTCTTGAGAGATTACGACAGCATAGGAGTACCTTTAACATCCATGGTGGAATGGGTGGACCAAGTGTTGCAGCTGGCAACTTCCAACATCAGCAACCTCAAACATCACTTGATACCCATCGCCGTCGTCCTAGTACAATAGCTGAGCAAGCAATTGTTAGAAAGCCAATTCCTTCATCTCAACAGACTCCTCCTTTAAGTGGTGTGGCATTGGGAACTGCTCTACCTGATACTAATGGCAGTGATGGTCGGTTAAATACAAGCAATGAGTATCAGCCATTCAGTTCAGATTTGGGTTCTTCTTCATCTAAAAGTTCTATTGCACCCACCCTGCAGCCATCCTATATGAGAAGAACAGGTCCACCGACAAGTTTGCCATCAACAGTTGGAGATGATGCATCACATGGACAGATAACTGGTGTTGATACACCTTCAAACATGCCAACTTTGCCTTCAATGGATGCAAATATAACTGGGGAACTGATAAGTTTTGGATTCCATGGACACAGTGATGTTGGTGAAGAAGGTCTCCCAAACTTTTCTCACAGTACCAGATCACAAAAGGTGCCTGTCATGGGGACATGTTCTCAAACAAGTCGCATGACTACAGATATTCTTCCATCAGCCCCCTCAGAACATATTGTTTGCTCCAGTTCTTCTAATCCTTCCACAGCTGTCAACACTGCCATTACATCTAGACAGTCAAGTATCCCTCCTGCCTTGCAATATTCTTCAAGTGCTCACAGTTCTACTGATGAAGGTGTAGAAACTGACATGGATGACTCAAATGCTTCTGATTCAGGTAGTGTAAGTGGAGGTGTAAGTGTTGGGTATGGAGTGCGCAGACCGGTTCACAAGCGACACTCCTATGCAAGTAGTAGTTGTTCATCATCATCTGGTGTAGGAGGAGTGAGTGGGGTTGGTGTAGGTAGAGGTTTAAGTCATCATTTAAGTTCAGATTCCTCATCAAGAACTTCTCGATCCCCAATGGGGAGCGTTGTGAGTGCCTTCTCTACTTTTGAGAGTCTTGACTCTCAACTTTTGGACTCACCAGAACTTGCCTCAAGTCTGCCCTCTTGTGCTACTCCTCCTCCTGTGACAGCCGCATCCATTCCAAGTAGTACAGGGGTAGGGTGCGTTCCCATTGGTAGACCAAGTTCTGCCTCCACTACTACAAATGCTATAAATCCTGAGCACACAGCAGTTGTTACAAGCACCAGTGCAATTCATTCTTGTACACCTCATCATAGTTCTGGGAAACCAATTTTGGTTCGTCACAATCCTCTTCTTTCTAATCGAAATGCAACAAGATCACCAGTTGATTTTAGGGAAGGCAGGCGTGCTTCTGATGGACTTGTAGCTCAAGGAGGAAGCAACGGAGGTGTTGGTGGAGGCCCTGGAGGGTGTGTTGCTTTTAGCCAACGGTTACATGAAGCAGGCAGGGCTCGTGGTCAAGTTGAGCTACACTTAGTTAGGCAGGAACACAGAGCTTTGCGTAGCCGCTATCAGACCTGTGTTCCAGTAGAAGAGAGGGCTAGACGTCAGAGTCAGCATACCCGTTACCAGAGAGAGCATTCTGATGCTGTGAATCCAGTTGACCGACCTCCTTTGCCAAAGAGAATCAGTCTGCCTGAGAACTTTGCATTCACAGGAGCCACTGCTCCAACCTCCAATTGGCCTCCTCGAGGTGTGATTAGTGGAAATGTTGAATCTGATGCAAGTAGTAATGTTGGTTGTGCTACTGGGGTCAGTCCTGTTCCATGTGCATTGGCTAGTGGATCAGGTGTTTCCCTTCTTGGGGGTAAACCATTGGCCTTACAGCAGCAATTGATGCAGCATCGACTTCTACAGCAGAAACGACAGATTTTGCAGAAGCAAGGAGCTTTCCAACAAGGAAGTACTACCCTAAATAATATAGGAGGTAGTGGTGGATCAGGGGTGAGTGGTGGAAATGGGGTTCTCACCGGGGGAGTAATGGATTCAACTGCAGCTAATAGTGGATTAATTTTAAATCGACGCCATATGGTAAGGCAGGCATCTTATAAGTTGGCACAACAGACTCAAATCCTTCCTCCATTACCTGTAGATCCAAGTGCAACTTCACAGGCTGGCATCACATCCTCAGCACATTCAGATCTATCTTTTCATGCAATAGCAGAGGATCGACTTGGATCAGGGACTGAACAGATATCTGCAGCTGAGATGTGTTTCCTAGCAGGAGGTGGACCATCTTCAGAGCAATGGCAATCTCTTCCTAGTACACTAGCAGCATGTCAGATAAGTGATGGATCTTCAAGGACTGAGGAAGGTGCGACTGGTGGAAAAATAAGTATAGGGAATACTGCTGAAGTGGAGCAACAGCATTTGTGGCAGACAATGAACTTGTGTGAAGGAATGGTGACAGCATCAGGAAATTCATGTAACAACACTTGGCAAGGAGGTTTTGGACCTGCATGGAATCAGGTACACCAGTGAATTTTATTTCATTGGGATATAAAATGGGAGATGCATGTAGGTGCTCATAGTTTTCAACCTTTAGTTTGATGTCAAGCAGTGTCATTTTTATTTAATCCTTTCAAAACCTATGTTATATGTACTCTAAAATGCTTATGTAGATGAAGTAGTCCAAATGTTACCTAATCAAACCCTTGCTGTCCAACTTTTATAGTGTAATTAATAAAGTAATTTAAGTAAATTGCTATAGAGGCACTTATTATTTTTATGTTTTATTAATAGAAAATGAATGTCATATAGTATCACTAGTAAAAAGTAACAGCAGAAGTTTTTATATTGGCAGAAAACTTTAAAGCTTTAATTAGAGGCATGAAATATGTTTAATGTGTGCTTTAGATCTGTAAATGATTCAGTGGTGTGCAGTAATTAACAATCACTGAAAGTATCCTCAGAACCATTTTTCCTATTTTGCCTCATACCTATTTTATGTACTAATAAATGGGTGTTGTCATTCTTTGAGAAATTTACTATAGACTCAATAATCACATCAGAGCATAAAATGCTGTGAAACCATTATATGCATATGTGCTAAATCTTGGAGAACATTCTAATCAAGAACTATTTTACATTCTCTGTGAAAAAATAAGGATCAACATGCCATGATTTCCTAATTCACACATCAAGTTCATACCACTTTTGGATGTACGAACATAATTTCCACTCTTTTATCTCCATTTAGTTCACTTTTTATGACTATAAATTCCTGAAAAAGCATAAGTAAGCATGATCCTAAAATATGATAATTTCAGTACTTGAGGGCCAATTCCCTACTCATGTACACATATATATTAACCTAAATGGAGCTTACATAATTAATTCATCACAAATATTAGTTTTAAAATAAGTGAAAAAATTAAAAGGTTTTGTAAAAATCCCGACTTTTGTATAAATGTTGTGAGAATGGCAAGAAGACTGAAAATTTTTTGTTTTAGCATTCTACCTTCAAGGTTTTCAGTTTTTTTTATGAAAATGTTTAATGAGCCTACCTATTCAACATTTATCAGGTGCATATTCTTCCATTTTCATGGATAATAGAAGTTGTATACCCATTTTTCCTCATCCCTTATTAACACAATATTATCTACACAAAGGAATAGAGTTAATATGCAGTTAAATTGGTGAAGCCTTAACTCAAGACTCCTACATTGATAGCTTTTTATTTTGTTGACATTTGTTGTTGGCTTAAAAATCCTTGAAAGTTTTAATGCAATTTTTACAGTGGTTTCTTCCACATAATGTTTTTTTAATCATCACCAATCTTATAGCAATAAAAACAAACTATGAAAATTTTAAGCCTTGAGCCCAAGAAATCTTGAGGTGAAGTCATATTTTTTCATAGGATCTCTTAAGAGATTCTTAAGCATTAATACAGCCAATAAAGTTCCAAAAAATGCACCCTATTCCTTCAGCAATTTAGACCCTAAATTAGTAGCTTACCTCTATGTATATCATCTTAGGAAATTGGAATAATGAAAAGGAGATAATAACCTCTGAATGATTTAGCTCCATAGTTTGGATCATGCCTTGTGAAAAAGGTATTAATTTCTGAATAAATATAATTTTCCCAACCTAGCATAAAGCACATCTTAATTCTATAAAGTACAATTCATATTTTTTGGGTGGTTGCTATGCAATTTAAAAATTTTGTTAGTGATCCATATTTTAAAAATATATATAAAGAATAAATTTGAATCTGCTGCAAGAATTTTGCAGTTTTGCATGGCAATCTAAAAATGATTATGATGTAAATCATTGGATTTCATGATTACTTGAGCTGAAACTTTCTTCTAGATTCTCAAGGGGATTTCTTTATACGTTCAACCTGGTCCACAAGTTCTATAACAGGCCCTCCTGGTGACTTGGGATAAAAACATTTTCAGTTGGGTGGCGATGCAATATTATAAATTTTATCATTTATATAGCAGGGGAAAATTCATTTTTTATCACAAACCAACGGCTCCCCTAAAAATCACTAAAGAGACTAAGGATGATGTGACTCACCAGTGGGTCTCGCCACCCAGTAGTAATAACGAATGTGACCCACAGCGGGTTGAACATGTTAATATGCTAATTAATTCCTCCTCTCTAAAAGAACTGAAGGTTTCAAAACTAATGCTTGTCTTTAGAAATTTTTTAGGACATGTTTCTATTTAGGGTTAGTGCAGTTGAAGGAAGTAGTGGAATTAGTTAGTAAAATATTGAATAATGACCATACCATTATTTCA
>LYUA01001634.1:163563-173634 GCA_002093875.1 Calopteryx splendens
CGGGCGGATAATAGAAAGGGCGACGGGTGGATGGGAGATGGCAACCACAAAAGGTTTAGACGTTTCCAATGCATCATCATCTCATTCGTTTTCATTAATTAGCGAGGTTGATGTCGGGGGCCGCTCCCGGTTCGCTATTCCATTGTTCGCTCTTTTCGTGCCAAACGAGGGCCAGGATCCTCTTTCAAACGCGTCTCTTCTCCTTCCTTGACGGAGGGATCGGCCGATCTGCCGGCTGTTCCCGCATTACGAATCACACCGAATTGCATGCGTTTAAATTTGGTTTTCGATTTCAGGAAGTTCTCCACTATGATGGCCATTACTATACGAGATTTATAGCTATTTGAAATGGTTAGGCGGCTCAATACTACAGGAATAGAAGCCTTAAAAATCTTCCAAATGAGGGTGTCGAAAGACCCTTGTAATTATACAATCTACCCTTGGTATTACCCCAGGGAATGTCTCTCCACTGGTTTATCATAACCATTTATCTAGTTTGAGATACACGAAATATTAGCTTTTGCCATTATTGAAGTTTATAAATATTGCGATTTGCATATAGTCCCCTTTATTGAAGGGTGCACTCTATTTAAGATATTAGTCTCACGGTTGGTGTGCTGCATCTCACCACACTCTTTTATTCTCAGGAAACCTCATAATTCATTCGTTACTTCATACCTTTACCCATCTCATTTACCTTTTGCCATCCTCCACACCTGATTTCCCGTAGCTATTTCTGCCTTTTAATCAATGCAATAAAATCTGTTAAGCTTGAAGAAATCCTGTGAGATTTGAAAATTACATTTCAAAAATGCTACATGTGCAATAAGAGGCAATCCTCGAAACAAGCATGGTTTTTTTAGAACTAAGACATTATTGAAATATTGACAGTAGTTTTAATGGGGTCCTAATTACATCTATGATTATTCTTGCAAGAGACATTAATGCATAATGGTCCTGACCCTGTTCCGATGTAATTACTTTCCTCTGAAATTGGTTCCTTTCAAGCTGAAGGGGAAATCAGCTCCGCTGGGCATACAAAGTTGTTAGACTCACGGACTAAGATCTCCATCGCAGTAATGGGCAAAAGGCAATCAAGGTGCGAAGCGGTTAAAAGGTTTCTCGGCCTCGGTGATTGGATGCGGAAAGCGGCGCAGTATCCCATGGGTGCGGACAGGAAGGTTTTGCTTCGTACCTATTAATCTGAAAAACAATCTCTTACCTCCAGTTTTGATATTTCATTGAACGCAGTGATTTATCCTAGCATTAAAATTTGTGGAGTTTCCTGCGTCAAATGAAGAATCGATTGGAGCTCTTCTCCATGCCCAAAGGTTCGCGAAGCAAACGTTGCTGCGAACATTTCGGCGTAAGATGGCGAGCAGGTTAAGGCCATTTAGATCTTGTTTTGAAGTGGTTAGACGTTGATTGGAAACTCGAAGATTGGAGGGGGCAGTGGACATGGAGTTAAGCCATTCTTTCCGGGTGGTGGGTTTCTTTAGAACTATAAGATTTTGTGACGACATTCGAAGAATGATTCAGGTTTTAAAAACACACACTTTACTCAAATAGAGCAGCAGATCTGAGAAGGCGACGATCCCACAGTGAATGAAAATCACCGGAAAATAAAGAGTAGGTATTTATTTTAGAAAGAAATTCCCACAAAAATGTTAAGAATCTTTCCGTTATAAGCTGAGCTTTTGCTCACCTTCTAAATGTTGCGTGGAGACCTGCATTCAGGCGATAACAGGAGTTAAAATTCATAATATATTAATTTGGGTGTGCAGGGAATGGATAAATATGAAGGTCCTGTTTGTATTGTAGGTTGGAGTGGATTTGGATTTTAAATTCAAGAATATTTATTAAATAAATATTTTTAATCGAGATCGTATGTATAGGAGTCATTTTATCATTTAATACACGCATATTAAATCGCGGATAAATGTATATACCTATGATGGTCATGACTGAACACATTATATCGGGCCATACATTTCTAGTTGCGTCAAAGAATCATTCATTGTTTCAACACAAAATAAATTTATAATTTGTCTATAACGTGACACTTCGCTGACGTAAATTATACAATTCAGTTCACCAATTGGATTCCAAAAAATACATGGCAAAATCGTTCCAGATTGATCACCTAATAGTTTAGCGAAAAAAATCTTTTATTTTCAAGTCCGTTTTTCACTTCACTGATGAAGTGTTCTATGAATTTCCTCATTTTCATAGATTCTTTATGGTATATAAAAAATTAGCATAGTAATTCCTAAGAGCGTTGATCAAAATCGCCAATGTGGGAACAACCTGCAGAGGTTTGGTAACACAAATGCAGTAGATTAAAGGGACAGTTTATTACCTCTTGCTACTCAGCCAATATTCAAAAGATGTGAGGAAATTATCCAAAGCGAACCGCTTAGCTACTTCCCCTCATCCAATTGCTGTAATTAAGGTCATAGGATGTAATACCATGAGAAATGAACAGCTGAGGACGGATTTTGATTGGAATCGATCCCAGGTATTGATTTTTTTCCAATTTTCGTTATACATGTTTATGCTATATTGAAATCGCCTTCCACCAGTCGAACAATTATAACCGACTCATTGAACGACCCTGATTAATTATATAGATTGGATTCTCGATGAAATTATATTGAAAAAATAAAAATTAATAGCTCACCCCGATGAAAATTTAATTGGAAAACTTGTTCGAAGCAGCTGAGTCATGCTGCAGACTCAATAACTCCGATGCTACGCATGTTAAAAGTGAACATATAAGATTATAAAAATAAAATCCAAAAGTTGAAGTGGCAAAATAACAGCCTTTAGTAGAATAATGAGCCATGATGTAATAATTAAAGATGGCTATGCATAAGGATAATTGAGGAAATATATTTGGTATTTTGCATATTAAGACATTTTGTTTAATTATCTTGTGAACTTCTATTGCTGATATTGATTCAAAATCATAAGCCCATTAATTTTATTCGAAAGGGCTTTTTTTCATTTTAACAAATTATCCATTTTAAATTTATTAAGTGCCAAACAAAAGTCCTTAAATAATGTAAATAAAAAGGTCTATTATGTTAAATGAGTATTTCAAATACGGAGTCAAGAAGTTTAAAAATAACTACCCTTTGCAACAAACCATTTCCAGCAATTGCTTCAAAGAAATTTCCTATTAATCTCTCACAATACCCAGAAGGTTACCAATCATAAGACCATTTTGAAATCAATGGTGACCTTAGGTGATTTTATAGCAACGGTAAAGTTTACATTGGGACAATAATCTATTACTGTGAGTAAAGGATAAGCCACCATGCGCAATTTAAGCAATAGGCACATGGCACTAAATATTAGTTAGCACTTTTCACAGATTAATAGTTCCATCCTATGTATCCTCCGTCATTTAGGCCGACAGATCAGTAGTAGCAGCTTTAATTCTCAGCTCATAAATGACTCGAGCAGGGCAATTCAGGCAAGATTGTAAAACCAAAAAATACGCCAAGATTAATGAAACGCGATAAGGAGGAGATTCAAGAGAGGTGTGAGGGGGGCACTCGAGGAAAGAAAGGCACCTTCTCATAGAAACATATAGAAAATCGCTCCTCGTCGTATCCGTGGCTTAATGTCTTAATTCTACTAAACAACCATTATGGGCGATTAGCTGCGAGAACACGTTTCTCTTCCGTGATTAATGAGGGAGATACGGGAGGAATGTAATTAGGCCGGGACGTAATGTGGGAAAGAAACTTAAGGAGACAAGGAGGAATTCGAGATTGAATTGAGTTGAAAAGGTCAGAGAGTGCGTATGGGGAGCGAAAAAGTCAATTTTTAGAAGAAAAAGCGTGGTTTTGCCGGAGGCTATGTGGGGAAAAAATAAGGACGGGGGATCGTTCGGGTCGGGACGACCTCTCATGCCTACCCCGGGAAATACCTATGCTCTATCTTTTGTTTTTTCTCTTGCTCAGAGGCGAGAGGAGGAGATTGCTTCGCGTGATAGGTACACACCTCGCTCGCTCGCTCTCTGGCTCTTTCTCGACATTACCCGGCGATGATTCATGAGATTGATAAAGGAGAGGTTGAGAGGCATTTGAATAAATTGAAATTGCTTGCGATTACAGTAACATGGAGCGTTTCTGCTGCCGAGGGGGAAAGAGAGTGATTCTAAAGGTAGACATTATTTTAGAACATGGGAAACACACACGTAAATGATGGATATCCCCCAAAATAGGTTGGCTGCCTTACGATTTTTTCTGTGAACTTGGAAATACCTACACGTTTGTGCATCCTTTCATATTACAACGTGGCGCATGATTTACATTTACATTGCACGAATTAATATTTTCCCGAGTTGGAAATGCTATGATCCAAATTATTGTGCCGTTATTATTCTTTTTACATAGATTTAAAGTTATGAAACTATGTGAAAAACCTAATGGTCATTAACTTTTCAGGAAATTCTATAGTTCATTTCGTCGTACATAAAGAGGTTCTAATGGGAATATGCAGCTATATAAAGAGCAAAGCTCCCTCACCGCACGCCAGTGTTAACTTAAGGATACCTATACAACGACTTGATGTTTGCGCCTCAACTGTGAATTTGTTCAAGGAATTCTTGGAGGGACACGTGTGACTAATTGCAGAATTATTTTTCAAATTACAATAAAATATAATCAGAAATTCCTATCCTGTGCTTAGAGAAAGCCAAGTGCTATCCAACTCGAAATTCAACTATATTCGGATTCCGTGTACTATTGAATATTTCATACGTGATTATTCTCTCACCACTCCAATACATTATGACTGCTTTCGTCCAAGAAATTCCTGTCGCGAGATAAGAGAAGGGCAGTCTTTGTCTCATCTCATTTCTAGTTTAGTGCCATGCTCTCAGTTATCGCTCAGCTAGCCAGAAATCAAATTGCATTCAGCCATGACAATGTATAAAATTATCATGATGCAATATATATCCAGTTGGATAAATCTAGGTTGGTTTGATAGGCGAGGGTAGAGTTCATCTCGTCCTCAGCTCGAAAGCGTGGGTAACACACATTTGTAATGTGGGTTCAGTTTCTTTATCTGCGTCACCTGTGGAGCTTCTTTTCGAGCTTTAGCGTCACTATGTTCATCAGATTGACATTATACAATTTATTCACATATTCCAGAATGCTTGTAAACACCTATTCCAGATTGTATGGAAACCATTCATATTTAAAATGCGCCGATCAAGGTTTTGTGCTGATCCAAAGAGATCGTTATCGCAATAGTGAGAATTAGTAACCTGCACTTCGATCGCTGACTGAGGAATATAGTACCTAAATTTCATTAAATAGGATCTACTTAGACAAATAAGGCTTCATTTTAAACTTGAAAATTGCATTGACGGGTAGAGAATATCCAGTGATTATCATGTCTGGTAGCCGCCCCACCAAATATGACTCCATCCCATGATAATCACTGGATTCACTCATCTGGATCACTGGAATCACTAAACCAATCAAATACAGAGCAGAGTGAAACTCTTCTTAGAGATGATGGAACTTGTATGATATGCGTTATTATGGAACCAGACGAATCACTTCTGTTTTAAAACTTTTGCGCCTGAATATTAAAAAAAACACAACGCAGGTCAAAAACATCTTCAATTATCATAAAATTAGGTTTCGAAGAATGTAGGTAGCATTGGAAACACTGAACAACAAGTGAAGAAAATTTAAGTGCCTGAGGGTGTAAATCCAGAAATTCAAAACAGCCTTCAAGTTCGAAACATTCACGTAATAGAAAAATAAGTGCTTTAAAAAGACGGGCAGGCAAGAATTATGTAGCTATAAATGTGTAAATGGTCATGCAAAATAAAATTTATATGTTATAATATTTCTCAAAATGCCATCTGTTCCAAAAGTAACATTTATCAAACTTGCAAGAAGCTCAAAATACCTACAAAAAATATGTTTTATAAATTATAAAGTTTATAAAAGTATTAATAATCGACGACGTCTACCAGACATACGAATATAATTCAGCTCAGCAAATACAAAATACAATGAATGTTCGAGTAGGCATATATGATATTAAATAATAATTTGGATATCATTTCATATGATTCATTCATCATAAGGCAACGATTAATAGGTTTTTTGGTAAGAGAACGTCTTTGACCATGAAGAAGTTTGCGATAGCAAAAACTACGACTTATAACGTTGCATATTGATTAGCGCAAAATGCGTTATACCAATCTTAAGCAGAAGATCCCGCTGTTAGCAAATTCAACCGTGGGTACCCCACCAAATATAACTCCATCCCATTTGCTAACCTACTCCTTTTTAATAAAACATTCATAATGCTTAAGAATATATTTCACCAAGAATGAAACGATAAAGTTCTCCTGAAAGGGACGATAGTGCGATAAGAGGCTTCTTGAATGTGATCAAAGTAAGGACGGAAAGTCAAGAAAAGGAAAAGCATAGTGGAGGAGAATTAATTGGAAAAATACAAAGAACAGTGATTCCCAATGCAGCGCATTAATGTCTCCCTCAATTGTTAACTCCCACCACCACTTAAATCAAACATACGAAGCAGCCGCAGCTTGAAATTTCTATTCCTTGCTGCGAAGTAAAGATCATGATTCCCTGAGGGCGTCTATCACGGAACTTTTAGACCAATAAGTTTTGTTTGTTAATTCGTTTTGGTTGAAAATGACTTTTGAGTAAAAATACAACCAATTTTGGTCAATTTTCACTTACTGGCTTTGGGCTCGAGGAGCATACGGAGAAGCTTACGGAGAAATATGGACACCGTTCCACCTGATGACTATCGAACAAACGGTTTTTCATGGAACCCTCCGTTGATCGTATGTATATGATATTGCCCAGGTGTCGCCATGTTGCTAGAGATCTGAGGAAATACATAATTTATTCCTGGCACTCAAATACTTCCGTATTACATGTATACCTATTTAACGAGTTGTAATTAAGACGATTAAAAAGTTTCTAATAAAACTTAATTATGAATCTACAGCGTATGTACTCTACGAGAAACTGCTGACGTGCTTAGGATAATAGATATCTTAAGTACGGTAAAGCTAAGCACGGGATGGCCATATTTAATCTGTTTCATTTGCATGTTGGCTTTACTGTGTGAAGTAATAGTGTGTGCTATGGTCTTGCATGTTTTCCTCCCCGTAGCATAGAACGTAGTTGCGCATTACCCTTCATGTGTAATGTTTGCATGTGACGCTTAAGGTATTGTGTATTACATGCTATGCATGACCTTCCTTTGAGCACTTATTCCTTAAGTGCATGCCTGGTGTGAATTCACCCCCTCCTAGTGGTGACTTGCAGGGTATTAGGAAGATAAAAAAATAAATACCTGTAGACATGTACCCCGAATGTAGAAATTATCAGTGGTTCATTGCACAGCTGAAGTATCTTGTACGGTTTTAAAAGACAAAAATTAAAGAACTTCTAGACTTACATCCATTGTCATGTGTCAGAAAATTCCTTAATCGTATCCTGATTTTCAATTTTGTGATTAACCGTAGTGGCGTGAATTAGCAGTAGATACAGGTACGGCCGACCTAAGTGTGAAACAGTAATAGCACATAATTGGTTAAAGGACGTCATGCCTCTAAATTTTCAGCCTCCAGCACTCATCTATGTACTTACCCGACTTCTTTATCATTTACTCGGTACTATATTTTTAGACCTTTCTTAGGAAAATACATGCACTGTTCGCCTTCCACTTTTACAAAAATTTTATAAACATATTTTATTCTGAATATACGTATGCATAATTATATTAATTCTCCTTAGTTATACCCGTTTAACCAATTAACGTAGCACACTGTGGTTATGGATGGCCATTTTATTCTTAATAGGTAATATAACCCAAAAATATTACTCTCAAACGTATCTTAATCTTTTTATGCCTCTATTTTCTTGTTTCAGTTTCATAGTCGTGTTTGGCAAGGAGGGCCAAGGTGTCAGGTTTGGAGATGATGCTCGCAAGTCCACCAACATCTGCGCCATACCCTGCTTGCTTAGACGTGGATAATAGGCAAGAGACAGCAGCTTTAACAGGCATGGAACGGTGAGGATTTTGTTTTCAGATCTTAAGGAATGGCTCTGCGAGTTGATACGAATGGATGCGAAAAGGCATCCCATGAAGTGGGGGGAGGTGGAATTCGGGGAAGAGCGGAGTGTGGTTCATTGGCTAGACGGCGAGAGGGGTGGAGGGGGAGCTGGGGGGAGGGGGAGCTGGGTCGAGGAGAGACCGACCCCTAAGACCAACCAACCCCTTCGCCGAGTGGAAAGGGCCGCCGAGGGCACGTAACAATAACCGCAGAGAAGGGCCTTCCAAGGTCATTAGTGAGACTAGATCTTTAGATGAACCGGAATGGGTATCACTCACGGACCCAATTTGAAGCTGTAGGCTGTCTCTCAGTTAAATTTTCAGCAGCACTCTATGCCGATTATTATAAGTGGTATTGGAGACACCGTCGTATTACACAGAGAGGGCCTTGAATACGAGATCTGAGAGGTTTTATATTCCGGACATGTCTCAAAATTTTCAAATACACAGGATGGCCAAGAACGGGTGTCATCGAAGTTGAATATGATGTAACAGGTATGACTAGGCTGTAAATATTGTTGAATGCAACGCTCATTGTACCTATTACAAACATAACTAGTAGGTAGGTATCTTATCTCGGAGGCAAAGAGTAATATCCGAAACTCATTCAATCTGATGCACAATAAGCCGCGGGCCTAAGTGTTATATGAAAAGCCTCGGTGTGGGAGGGGGAGCGAAAGTATGTACCAAATAGTGTATGTACTTATTTTTAAATCACTGCCTCCCTTAAAAGTTTATTTTACATCTGTGTTGATCACAGAGGCCTCATATCGACCGTTTATTTTTCAAATTTGCGCAATGCAAAGGTAATAATTACCAAAACTCAGCCGAAAAACTTTTACATCAATTATCATTTTAAATTCTTTTTGAAATTTTTGATGCAGTTGACTTGGGAAGGGGGCTCATTCCGCGCGGGGCTTTGGTCGGCGCGAGGAGATCGCACGGCGGCCCGCGGCAGCCCAAGCAGCGCGGCCTCCTCCCCCTCGTCCACGGCGCTGGGCAATTTAAATCTCGTTTATGGCACCTTTTTCTCGCGCAGCCACATCTGAGGGAAATTAAATCAGATAGTCTCCGGAACATTGGAATTCCCGTTTCATTTACTGCGACTGTTATCAAATGGCTAAGCTATTACTTGAACTGCGTAATAAGTCATCTCCACCAAAGGATAAGAATCGAAACTGTGGAGTTGAGAGTCTAGAAAATGCGCGCGAAATACACGAAAAATTATAGCTTTTCCTACCTCTTCGTATCCGGGGAAAGGCAGAGTTACTGCACGATCTGTTCACGACTTGCTACGCGATATGGGTACCTACCTACCTAGTTACCAGCGTATCACATAATTGTCGTAAAAATAGCTTTGTGGTATCTCAAATGCGAAAAGAACATTTTTTTTCTTCTTTTATGCCCGAGGGTAGGAATCGAGAAACCCTTTAATGGGAACCCGTGTGAGAATATAATGGGAAATGAACAATTAGGGAAGGGTAAGTAAAAAAAAACATTTCAAACGATTCAAAAACGATTTCAGCATTCATTCAGATTTCTGTGTGGCATGTTCCGCATTAAGTTTGGAAAATTAGAGACGAATCTTGCCATTTGTCGTCTGGAGTAACACTTCCACCCATTCCGATCGCGACGCGGAAGGGATTTATTCTCCCGTGCTCCTTCAAGAATCAAGACGGACAGGCGTGCTGGAGAATCTGGCGGTGATGCCCACCGAGCGAGCGGGACCAATCGGACGCCATTCGGACGCAGACGACCTCCCGGGCGGCGGCGGGGCGTTCGCTTCACGGGGACGCGGGCAACGCCGAGGGAGCCGCGATTTGCCGCATTCGCTAGACGGCCCCGAAGCGTCCTCTTCTCCCGCCTTTTTACTCTTCGACTCGACGGGATTTAGCCTCGATCTCCACCCGTCGATCACTCTCTCGCTGACGGTCTCGTGGG
>LYUA01001635.1:162937-172949 GCA_002093875.1 Calopteryx splendens
GGGGGGTGGAGGGGGGCGGAAAGGAGGGTGGGGGGGGGATGGGTCGGTGGCGCATGTGGCGGCGATATGTTAATCTCCGACGGGGGGATAGTCGGAGCAGCAGCCTCCCGGCCGCCTTCTCCATCTCTCCCTCGTGGTCCACGACGGCCTTAACCTCAGTCACACACTTGTGCCATGGTGGTAAGCATTCGTGTCTTTAACAGCACACCACCTAAATTCTTCCATATAAAGGCCCAGAATACCTGTGATTGAAGTAGCCCAGAAGATGAATCATTAGAATGGCCATCCTAGTTTGTAGTCTTTGTTGCGTTGAAAACTATCGCCACTATAAGCGGACAATATCGCAACCACAGATTACTAGCTAAAGCTAAAATATTGGAGTGCATGGAAGATTTTTGTTATCCTCCTAATTTTCCCCCTTGAATTATGTAACTTCTAAATTAGTTCGTAATCTCATTATTAATATTTACAATAGATTTTGCACGCTTAAAGAGAAACTATTCACTGGCAAACACTAGCCGTGGTTTTCGAGGTAACTTTTTTATTTTTATACAGATGAACGTTGTAGGAAGGGTATTGAGGGATAACAGACAATACAGAAGACTTATTGACGTCATAATTAAATAAGGGCTGAAAAAATCTTTAAAAAATGCCTCAAAAATAATAGTACAGTATACCTAGTATTTGTAGAGCCGTGGAAGTATTCTAAGAAGTAACACATTTACATTACTTATGAGCACATAGTTGTTTCCTAGCTTAAGGACTGTTCTTGAAGAAAAGGATTTCATTACTTTGTCAGTTATTCCGGAAAGATTTAACATGTTATTTTACCTTAATAAAGGCATATGTATTTAATGAACTACGTTGTTTTCCTAGTGTGTGGCAAAGAGTATAATAACTGACCGATGAGTAACTGCCTTCATAATTTCCTTCACATAGCTCTCTTTTGATGACAAAGCTAAAGAAAATAAGAGTAATGTATCTATACATATATGGCCTTAACATCAGGATATACTCTTATAATTACGATATTTAGTATAAAATTCGATCACTCGTAAATTTACTTTCACGCTCAGTCTGGGACAGTCTGGTACTCGATCTTCTCCCTCTTTGTTAAATGCAAAGATAATTTTTCCTGCTGATTTATAGCCCATAATCATGCCCGCCCGAAACAAGTAGCTATTCAGTTAATCGGTAAACAGTAAATCAAATTAGGTAAATCAAACCTCCTAAGGTAATGCAACCCCCTTAGAGTGAATTTATCCAACATAATTTCTTATTTTATTTTGATGATCGCTTCGAACATAATTCTCGGTTATTTAAATTAGTAATCGTTTTGCTGATTTTTGCCATTAGAATCACCGTGACTTGAATTATATTTAGAATTTATAGTTTTATGTATATTTATCCTAGGAAAAATATCTAGTTGAAATTATGCTTCTCCAAATCTCCTAAAAGATTAGAATTTGAGGAAACTTTTACCCTAGTGAGGTAGAAAAAAAATTCTCTACAATATTTAAGATTATTATTATTACTAATTTACATATTTTATCCAAAAATAAAAAAATCAAATAAAGATGATTAACAAATAATTATTTCTCATGACTTCATTGCTGCCTTTAACTAATTAATTCTTCCACTTTTGGTAAAGCATCTTGAAATAATTTCTTCTACCTAAGTTTAATCATCTCATCTACCTACAGCCTCTATAGCGTAAAGCTTTAAATAGATTCGTCTAGTTAGTTGATTAGCATTTTTGATTAATCCAGCGTAATAGTCATTATTACATAAATAAATATACACACGTTTTCACATAAAAATACATCACTAAAATAATGTTGAAAAATTTTTTACGGGCAAAAAGAAGCGACAATCCTGGAGTTTGCTTTTGCAACGTCACTGCACTTTCCCTAATTGAGAAATATTATAAAGTAGCTAAAATAATGTTTCACTTTAGAAAAATTTTGATGAAAAATTTACTTTACGAAATATTGAAGACATAAAAATGTTCACGTGCCTACTTTTTATTAAATCAATGCAACCGGAAAAACATTTTCTGCGATGAATTACATTTCAGTAAATCCGCATAAAAACAAGAGAAAAACAAAAGCAACTACCATGAAACTAAATTTGAAATACATCTATAACCAATGGTTTATTCTTACGTTCCTAAATTGAGACGTTGTTAGGTAACTTTTATTGAACGTGGACCATAGCTGTCGGGATATCTAAACCTTCCAGGAGGCAAAATATTAACTCAGAAGGGGTGGGAAGGCATTAGGGTCCAATTTAAAACTATAGACCGGCCTCCAACTATCTCATTAAGCCTTCTTATTTCCACGGATTTAGATGAACTATAATGAAATAATTAAAAACCTATCGGCCTGTTAGAGTGCAGAATTAGAGACTCGGTCGCCTACACAATCTAAGGCCTTGTCTTGCAGGTCTCAGAAAATGTTCTTCTCCGGAATAACCTTCTATCACGCTCCCACGTTGCCATAAACTCGAGAAATTATCCACACGAATTTCCTAACACCATCCCTCCTCCCACACACGAGGCTTCCGAGAGTCAGAGCTCCCCCTTCGCTTCACACATGGCCAGGGGCCATGAAAGACGACACGTAAACTCATCTGAAAATTTTATCTACTTGATGAAGCCATTAAGAGTAATGCACCTACTTACGCGATGAAACCTAAAACGTTTGGGTCAAAAGAGGTGACGCCTGGAGCTTACACGTAGAAAAATCCTCTTATCTTTTTTTTATGACATTTTTTTCACCTTCTGCGTTAAAAATTTTCGTCAGGGCATCGGTTTCCCACACAGTTCTCGGTTACTCAAACGTCTTCTATAAATTTAACGGAGAGTACTCTGGAATGGTATTTACACATTAAGTTTTAAACGCGTAAATAGTTAAGTCCAGCTGCTAAGATTCCATCACCCTGAGTTTAACATTCCTTCAAATAAATACTCTGATTGATTTATTAACTTCTTTAGTACTTTCAGCCTGAGAAGCGTTTCTTATCATTTTATGTAATAGTTACCATTTCCATTGCATAGCCGATGTTGAAACGATAAGGTGTGGCAGCAATAGCACGAGTACCCGCAGAACTAAAGCAATAAATACTACTGTAGATCTGAATAAACACGAAATATATACGAGCAATTTACATAGTATTGATGATTAATGTGCGGATTTTGGCCTAGAATTGAGTACATTGAAAAGTACGGTTATTCACGTCTTAAAGAGGAGAACAGGAAAATATGCCTACACTTATACACACGATGATGTTCCAAATAGCGACGTTGACCATGAAGAGTTCTTGGGCGTCACCATTACATCACACCCCGCTAGAGGAAAACACGTAATATATATTCCAGGCCGCCATAGACACGCCATATTTGTAAAATTTACAGTAGAACATCGCGAGGAAATTGTGAAAGATACATGCTATATATCGTTAGATAGTTAAACCACTCATAGTGCCATCTGCCAGCATATGGAACCAATAAACATTGATTCAAGAATTAAACCAAACAATATGAAAGAAGGCCACTAATTTAAAAAAACTTGCATCTACCCAAATGAGAGGACCCAGAGCACGTGATCAATACGTGATTTGGGTTCGGAATCACCACAAATAGAGAATGGATGACTCTACGCTCGATTTAACTTATTAAATAGATATCAATCGTGTGATTTTAAATGAGAAATAGAGGTAAAGATCAAGGAATTAGTTTTCCATCGAACAATCCAATATCACAATGCAAGGAGAGGAAAAGGCGAGGAAGTACATCCATTTTCACCCACTTATACAGACCACCTTTCTCCTACCCACCACGGATGTTGCCCTAACACCCCCTGCCATACGCTCTTGCGGCGGCCTCCGCTGTTAATACTGCGGTGTAGATGCATAAATAAGTATACTAATAGGTATACCATATTATTACATGGTACATTTGCTGATAAAAACATTTCCCAATTCCCGGACCGCATAGGTTATCTGTGGACAACACTGTAACATTAAGAGAAATAATGAGTTCACATGAGGGTACATACTTCTCGGTTGATTTAGACATCTTATAAATGGTTGCTCAAAGAATGAGTACTAAAATTAAATTTCAGCAAAAACGCAGAGATAAAATATAGAGTTAAGAATCAATGCAAAATTGAATAACTTGTTACAATGAAATATTCAAAATTCGTTCTTGCTTCGAAATGTTGATGAGAATGGAAATCATACCACCGGAAAAGATGGACCGGCCTTTAGGAAGCGTCGTACCTTTTTGGCAGAATATTGTAAAGCATTGTGGATTGGGAACAGGTACATTATTTCGCCATGGTAAGGGTACCTTTTTTAAATCAAGGAAAATATTCGGGTTCAAAATCACAGTAAACAACCGGAAGGTCGGTTTGGTAGGCGAGGATTGAGCTCACCCAATACTAACAATAAACTCAACGGCGCGTGAAGTTCACGCATCAAGGTAATAAGGGTGGCCAGTTCCTTTCCCTGTTCACCACCTGTGATTTCCCAAGATGACCTGGGACCCGAAAAATGGTACACAGCAGGGGTAGAGCTGAGAATGACAAGAGGCTTCACCCGGCGACGAACCCAGGCCATCCGGTCAGTAACCCAGCGCTCTACCCACTGGCATTTTTTTTTGATTCGCGTTGCATCTACCCAGATGTTTTCATAAGAACTAGATAAATTTATATATGTACTGGATTGATGACAATTTTTTTTCCGGAGGATAGTTTGTTTGACGGGGTTTCTTGAAAAACTATGATGTGAATTCCTCCATACACGAAGAGAGCAAGCAAGACTAAGATTTTAGAAAGTACAGAAGACTCCTAAAACTGTAGTTTTTAGGATCCTGTTTAACCTTGATCTTTGAAAACCAATTGAATTGTTATGAAAGGACAATCAAACATTCACTAATATTATCATATGCTCTCAATACGGTTAACACGTAAGTAAAGCACACAATAAGGGTAGCCACGTAATTTTTAGAAATACATTTTGTGCATAAACTTCATTTTATCGTCGTGTTGTTGTCTTAACTGATTCCGCGCTTTGCTCAACGGCCTATCTTTTTCCTGCCTTCATCGCTCTCTCGTTTTCTTTGAGCTATTTCACGCATTCCCACATCACATTCGTTCTTGGGGTCTGGTACATGGAATGTATTTTCTGGTTGGCGGTGGATTCTGTTTCACTCTTTCACTCAAGTGATTTTTTGGTAAACTCAAGGGTTCTCAAAAGTACTCTTATGAACTCATGTGGAGAATCTCGGTGGGCTACTTTGTACAGCACAATGCCATTAATCCCAGGCATATTCAGAAACCAAGAAACAGTGTCATTGGCCATCTTCCTCGAAACGGAGAAGTTTCCGCACATTTGGTCGATAGTGTAAACACCTCCTTTTAAATGCTATAATCCCGCATAACGCTTGTTTTTTAGTTGTGGATGGTATCACCATGGTGCGATGTTGATAGTAATATCACATCTTCACTTCTTTTCGGCACAAAAGGTACTAATGCGACACCTTTTTGAAAACCAAAGACCGATGATTATATTTCTCTGTTCCTGCTTGGAAGAAACTCATTGGTATTTCCATTTTAATCTTTCTGACAGCATCGCAACGAAAGTGCGAGTTAGGATTCTTTTGGTACCATCCACGTAGTAAACCAGTCTATGCACTATGGATGAAGGGTTGTTCTCTCCACTACATGTCCTGATGGTCGCTTTCCAAAATAAACCGCTAAGTTGGAGGGATAAAAATTTTTTGAATATCCAAACACACATATCTTCAATCCATACTCAGGACGGTTAATTGGAATATAATGTCTGGAACTGCAGAGACCTATAAAATGCTCCAGATTTTCTGCAAGGGTAAAAAAGTTACCTATTGAATATGAATCTTTGCAGTTATTTATAAATTTTTAAATTACATATTTATAATTTTTTCCGAACATGGCGATAACTTGCCCAATACACTTCTTTTGGGTATCGTGTTTTCGTCGTCAAATCTCATATAGGACAATAAAAACCAAAATTGTTAGTATATCATAACAACACGACATATGTCTAGAAGTAGTCTAGAATTCATAGAAGTTGATTCGATTGAAGTATAATTGGAATTTTTAATTCCAGCTAGATATAAAATTAATAATTTATTTAAAACATACAGGTAATCCCAATAACATGTTTTTTAATATATAAAAAAGACTTAGACACACATTCTAACCCGAGGTGGTGAATTAAAATCCACCTAGGCGGGATACGAACCCGAGACCTCCTGTTTGCCATGCGAGGATGTTACCCCACCGTTTCCGATGCCGGAAAACCTAAAACACATATAACTGCTTGTTTTTCACATCTATTCGGAACTTTTATATCTCTTTCCCTAAAATATATAAAAGTAGAGTATTCATCTTGAATTGTCTGATTAGTGTGGTACGCTGTGATTTCAGTAATATCAGAGTCAATACATTTTGAAAAGGCTAAAAATGATATAAAAAATGAAATAGATATTAACTCAAATATTTACCATAGCAACTCAAATATATATACCATATATTATGAAAAAAATCTCAGAGAAGATAAATTCTATTTGGGAACGTGGAATAAAAAGTGAACTTACAGAATATGTCAAGTGGACCGTATACCAAATTGCCAAATTGCTGAATGCACATTGCATGAGAATGCCCGATAGGGTGAAGGCACACTCAGCTATTTTGTTGTAGCTTTAGCAATTGGTATACAAGTGGTGTACTACGTACGCCAGGGAGCAAACTCAAGGGTTAAACAAAATAATATTATGACATTTTTTTATACACCTATACGTTCCATTATTGCCAATTCCAAAGTCGTCCAAAATTAATTTAAAATAGGTATCCTAAGATTCCCTGCCGCACTCACATTTGGTCGATCGCTGCCTATGATGTAATATAAATGTATATGTACCAGAATATTGCTCGGAAACGAAATATCATTAGTACTCGGTTAGTATGTTTTCTCGGGAACGAATAAAAAAATATAAAAAAAACCTCATCATATTTGAATATTAAATAACATATTTGAGAAACATAACGGACATACTATATAGAGACAGTGGCATATCTTCAGTTTTAAGATTAACTTATTTTAATGAAACTGCGGGAAATGCCGTGACAGTAACTTAAACGGAATTACCCGCTGCTGTGCATACATATGAGAAAAATTCACAGTTTATAGAGCCTATACAAGTAATGACTTAGTAAACCAGAGGTCTCCTTAAAATAGTTGAAGGAACACGATAAACCAAAATGTAATCAACCCAAGTAATATTCTAGGCTCATATAATTAATGGGCTTGTTTGTTAATACAATCTCAAACTCAAGAACTCACAATAAGTCGTCATCTGTAGAAACATTTAGCTGTTGAACTTACTTTTACTTTCAACCCCTTTTTCTCTAATATTTTCGGCAAAGAAGTTTGAAAAATTATAATTCCACGTCCATCGCCAATGCCAGAACCTGAAAAGTATTGCGACGATTGCTGATTTGTTACCCTAGGCTGGAGAAAGAAAACTTTAACTCCCTGCTTACGTTGTGACTTTGAACTGGGAAATAACAAGTTTATAAGGGGTAAAAAAAAGAAATGTTCATTAGAAAAGTTATTTTTATAGTGATGTCTTCACTTAATAGTTAGTTTTTTTTAAATGTACGAATTATGAGGTCCGTTACATTTTAGGGGAGCCAAAAATATCTTCCATTCCTAAATACTCTAAATATTGTAAATCTCATAAAATATTAATTTTAATGGACCAATAAAAAACAAAACAAAATATTCTATTTGCCGGTCTATTGTGTAAATAATTCACGCCATCCAGCCATCTTCATCCGGCGCGAATTACCGAGTTTTCAATGCGAATTACGGTCCATTTAATACGTGATTAGTCCTCATTACTGGCTCATCAAACGCTTATCGGCTTGTGCCATCCATTCTATCAGGATTATAAGCTGGAATATATAGTTCGCTGAAAGACATTTGGAATTCTCTCAGTCGGGTTATTACGCTGCATGTTATGCTTAAAATGCGCACATTTTCTATAATTAACTAAAGTTTGGGAAGCTGCATGCAACTCGTAATATACGTTCCCCGATAATGCAGAACACAATTATAAACTTTTTTATTTTCGTTTAGAGTTCCATTAATCCTATTCTCTCCCTTATTGTTCTGTATACCAAAACCTTATCAGTCCTGTGACATATTTTAACACACTATTCCTCCCAGGTATCTACCTACTGCACCAATAATTTATTTTGTTTTTAAAGGGTGTGTTTTAGATAAAATTTTGCTTAAAAATTACCACAATCACAAAATATAGATTATTTCGAGCATTTAATTTCTACCAAATACCCTTCCTGAATCCTCCAACGAACGCTTCTTCATATTTAATTAACAACATTTCTGAAGCTCCTACTAAAATGAGATAATCTTCGCATTCTCGTTCCTGGAAATCTGCACTTGGAAGCATATATTATTTATATTACATAAAATTGTAAATGTATTGAAAATAGATTCCACTCCACAGTGTCTTGATTTTAAAACGATTGCATGCACTTGGTTGTGTGAGAGTTCCATTGCTGGTATCTTAGTTATTCTTTCAAAACCCCCAATGCATGATTGACATGAAATAAGGTCCTTACCTTCAGGAAATTTCTTCAGGGAAACGAATTTTGTGAGACTTCAAGTTGGAAATTTAACGATTCATGGTCATACTAGGCCGATGTTTTATGTTTCCCAACTGATAAAAATGTTGAACTTCTTTCACTACCTATTTTTCTTTCATCAAAGGAAAATACGGAGTGAATTTAACCTTCAACTCTGATCTGGGAATACGCTTTTCGTGAGCATGCTATGAAGGTTCGTTACTGTCCTCGGGCATGGAATGCAGAAGAGGAGGAGGAATGCGAACAGATCTCAGGCACAAGATTGAAAGCGGGGGGAAGGGGGGGGGAGGGGAGGAGAAGGGACGAATCCCAGATATTAAACGTCAAACTGGATCCCAGCTAAGTCGCATGGAAGTGGACCCCCCCATCACGTGACTCATAAATTACAGCGCTTAGATTTGGAACACTTCCAAAATACTTCCGGAAAACCAAACCTCGGAGACATTCCGAGAGGTTCCCCACCTTCAACGCGAAACAAAATCACGAGCAGCTCATGGAATTTATTCCTTCCCATAATCGGATTTTCTCATTTAAGCGATTCATTTATGAAAAAAATGTCGTTACCAACGATTCCCACAATATTCGAACATGAAGGGGATCAAATGATCCACGAGGTGAACCAGTATGGTGCCAAAATAGTTTTTCCAAAATCCGGTACTTGCCGTCTTCACGAGATGAGTGGAAAAAAGGGAACTAAATGCAAGTCCATGAGATAATTTTCACGTATTGTTATTTTAATGGGCTGGATATTTTAACGCACAGCTCTCTCACAGCATGCCTAAAATTAGATTCATGGGATTTGGGTGGACCCTGGTTTTTCTTTAGTCGATACTTTGGAATTCCCCTCTTACCTATGGGAGATAATCTTTATTACGTCACTCTCCCAACGTTCTGCACACCCTCCTTCCAAGTCCTTGTCCGTATTGTATAATTGGACACTCCATTTCCCTCGCTCAAATCCTCGTCTCTGAATATTCCCACCTTGGACTTTCTCCCCGGCCCGCCTCTCCTCACATCGTTCCCGCCTTCCCACCGCCTCCTTTAAGCTGGGCAAACCGAGGAGGACTTCCCGAGGGCCCTGGATCATCGCTCCCCCTCGCGGCCGGAAGGTCAAAGGGCGATTCTGGAGGATTCGTCTTGGGTGTTGGCACGCAAGCAAAATTTCACCATTTCAAATTGAACCTGTATCGCCGAGCCGCCAACCAGGCGATCTCAGAGCATAATGATTTTATCGATTACATGGGGTAAAATGAAATCGACGGTTTCAGGCTTGACTTTGTGGAACTTATCCATTACGG
>LYUA01001636.1:55227-76502 GCA_002093875.1 Calopteryx splendens
ACGTAGAATAAAACGGGCTTAGGGTTGGCGTGATTGTCATCAAAATCTGATAAGACTTTTTTTGAGATATAAGTCTCAAACCTGGAGTCTACATAATTTTGAAATGTACATTAGATAATGGAATCAGCAACTGATTGCAGCGCCAAGGTTTCAATCCGGCTGATGCCTCTAAATTTATCCAACCTGTGTGGCTTATTTGATTTTGCTCCAGCCTCACTTCAAGGTTAGCTTATGACATTGGTTCACAAGGGAAATGGGTACAGGGTTAATGAGATCAGCGGAAGATTAGTGGTGATATGTATTTGAGAGAGGCGATTTCCATACAAAGAGAGGCTTATCGCCTGCGATTAAATGGTCATATAGTGTTATTTGAATGTATATACAATACCGGATCTGGGAAACAGCAGGTTCCGCAGGGGAAGGAAGTGGTGCCCCTTTCCCTTTTTTATGAATTTTTAAATGACGCACAGTAGGACGAATCCGGAAAAAGGCGGACGGAATTCAATTTTCTTTAATTCCGAAATTTGTCATCTGGCATTCTATTTCAACAGATGAATGTCAACTTCATATAAAAAGGTCCTCTTCAAACTCGTGCGCCGAGTAAAATATCATCTCAAACGAAAATTGGAAAGGACAGATTATGCGTGCACGTTGAGGACATGATGAGAAAAATCTTGTTTCTAACAAACTTGAAATGCAACAATCCTGACAGCCAGAAGTAATATTGGGATATATAACCATTGGGTAGACATCAGTGTTTCATTACACAGGGTTGAAAGAAAAATGAAGAGTGCTGCGAGTCGATTTCACTAGATCGTAATGGCGTCATCAAATAGATTAGCTCAAAGAAATGTTTTCTGTAATTTACAAAACGTATCCCACAATATCCGGTGGGTCTTTGAACAATGAGTGTCATAGAAGTCTAGAACAAGGGCTTTAAATGCATGGTGATCTCATCTACATCTACATAATATTCCGCTAGTTGCCTCAAGGGCGTTTAGACCCCAGCCATTAATTAAAGGAAAGGGCAAAGGTGGTATGTAAAGGTCGGTGGGCATGGATTTACTTTCTACCATTTTCCTCCCCTTGTGTTGTGTCGTGGATCGCGTAAGGGAAAAACGAATTCTAGAATCTCTCGGTTCGACGAGAGTCTATTTCTCTAATTTCATCATCATTGCCCGACTTGCCAAAGCAGCTTGCGGGTTGTATTACTTTCTTTATGTTGCACTTAATACGATTGATATATTTTTAATTAGTTAAACGCAGCGTTGAATCTTTTATTCTCTAAGAGTTTCATTCCCGCAGTAGCCACGTATTAATTTCGAAACGCTCTGGATCCCCTGATTACAATTTTTATCGGAACAGGGTCCTTTACTCTGTGATTTTTTTAAATTCTTCTATTAATGTCTTTTTGAGATGGGTCGCATGCGTAACACTCCTCCGCATTTAATTCTAAACCCCATTCCGCTCGGGCCAATTTTTTAGTTGCATGCGACAAGCATCTCTTTCTGCCATTCGCCCCTCTCAGGAACACATCCACGCACGCCTTCCCCTGCCACCACTTAACTAGATCCGTTCCCCGCTAAGTTCCAATGGCGTACCATCACCACAGAAGTGCCGTCCTAGCTAAGTTTAATGAGCAGAACATTTATTTTTGCGTTCTACATGACTCGCGGTTGATATCAGAATTAAGGTGATTATAGGTGATCCCAGGACGATGAATACGCGAAACATTCTGCAATCCAATCCCCAATCGAAGAATTCTCTCAAGAATTACCTCCGTGTCCGACGCAGATCCGTCGTCGGAAGGAAAAAAGAAAAACCATTCCCCCGAATGAAATGCGGCGAGTCTATCTTTCAGCGGTCGAGGAGGCGAGATGGAAGAAGGCTTTCGTTTTCCCCGTCGAGATGTAGATCGAAAGTAGTCTTAGCACAGGTTGACGCACGCTACTCTGGTCCCGCTTCCGGGTTCGCCTCCCGCAACCGCAAAAGTTATTTCCTAGGCACTCGCTGGAATCCTTCGGGAGCTTCACAGACTACCGAATTCGCGATTCCGGTCCCGCACTTACGCGAAGGGAAGGCGTAAATGGTCCTCCGGCCGTACAAGTTGGTAGTTACGGGTTAGTAGCCCGGCCCACGCGCAGCAATGAGTGTGGATGATGCTGGGGGCTTTAAGCATGGTTAGATGCGGACCCAAGTGGGTCGGAATCCCCACTCCTACCTCACTCAGGAAACTTTCCTTTCATTGGAAAATCATAAAAATATCTGTCGTGTTTTCCACGGAAATCCGTGGATGTCTATGAAAAATTAGACAACTTTCTACCGATGCCCGTGGGATTCTTGAGTAGTTTTGGTGGATACTTTCGAGTCAAGCGAAACTTCATGCCTTGAAGAGCTACATCAAAATTTTCATCGTCCCCAAGATACTGAAGACGCGTGGCAGGGTATGTTTGGAAACGAGCTTTTTATTTTGCGATTTTGAATCAATGCAATCGCATCCGGAGAAACGTAGCGGAAGGTAATCACAATGAAATTAAAACTATAAATCACTTTTCCACTAAATGTATTTATAATATCTATTAAATTGACGATTAATTAATTATTTATATGAAGATTGAATAATTATTAACACATTTTTGGAAAAGTTTATATTAGTTTTAATTTAATTCTGCAATGTTGGATACATGTGAAGCAAAACGCACGACATCAAGTTAACCCTTGAGGCATTTCTCTTTATAAATTTTTATGGAAATGGGCTACAATTGGATACATTTTTTCAGCATCGAGTGACCTGAACACGGAATTACGCCACTTTATGATTTTAAAAAATAATAAAGAGTAATTAACAAAGTGTGCTGCTTCTTCTATGAAAAATTACAAAGAAAAGGGAATTGATAGCAAGGACCTTAAGTAAAGATGGAGAGAAGAGACTTATGAAGACGTAGATCTAGAGCGGGGTTTCGTATGGCTCGGAAACTTGGCCATTGATTCTAGATGGCATGCATAATCAAGTGAAATGGACGAAAAGGACAACGAACGAAGAAATTCTGGACATGGTAGGAGAGAAGAGAGGAGAAATTCGAAGAAGGCAGGAGAGGTGGGTGCAGGGCGTACTGAGTGGTGATGGATTGTTGAAGAGTGTGATTGAGGGTAGAATGTTTGGTAAGCGAGGGAGGGGAGGAAGAGATTAGGCATTCTGGTTGGAATGAAGGGAGGAAGAGGAAGTATGCAGAAATGAAGAATGGAAGGTTACGATAACTCTTTTCGATTGTAATTTAAGGGATTGATTGTGTCTTTATCATAAATTGCACGTAGGGAAGAATGAGTATTTGAATCCGTCAGTGTTGTTTCCTCTCTTTTATCCGGGAGGTTTATGATGCGGAGCGAAGAATGCCCACGGAGGTCAGGAGTGAACTTTTACCTCTACATATTTCTAAAATTCATAGTGACGCTTGCTATTTTCGTGTTCGGAACACTCCCCTCTTAGTTTCCTCAGAAACTATCACTCTTTCACGCTTTCCCCCTAACTTTCTCCTCTAATAATGTTCTAAAAATCTAGAGGATATTCCGCAATTTCTGCCCAGAAGTTGACATCATTAAAAAAAATAATAAAATCCATTTCACCATTATATAATAAAGATTGACGAAGAATTATACTTTCTGAGTGACAGGGAATCGGAGCTGAACGGCAATGATGTCACAAAACTCAGGTATAATAGAAAGAATTCCCTCAACAGCATATCATTTCTGGATCGCCGACAATTTCCCTATTTTCTTACGATCCTCTGAAAACAATCAGTGGTAATCCGATACCATATTTATAAATTAATGTTATGAAATGCTCTTCACATAAACCAAAAATCAATGTATTTTTATGAGCAAACCAACTGTGCAGTAAGGGAATTGACATGGGAGAATGGAGGACTGCAAATATACCATTCTTTGGGTTGAAATACCATGATGACAACAACTCATGGTCATGGAGAGCCCCGGACCCGAGACCATTGGAGGAATTTACGTATTATCTCTCTGCCATAAAAATATATAAACATAATAACAACGCACACTTTAAGTTATCATTGCTTATTATCAGTTCCTTTGCGTTAATAATTGACAACAACATTTCATATAAATTAATTAAGCAATAAAAATTTATTTTGGGCGGAAATCTTCGGATCTTTTATTTCTTTCAAAATGTTTTAGAATGCATCTTCATCTTTAGATGCTTAATGGGATGCGTATTCACAGGAGATTCTTTAATTTACTATATTTTCTTCATTACATAATAATTAATATTCTTTGAATTTCTGCATGAAGATAAAGTTATAAAGTTTATCAATGAAAGCGTTGTGATTCTCTTACTACTTTGATGGCATGGAGTTAATACGTATAGCATAGAGATATGGAGAATGAACGGAGAGCTTTAGGCAATAGGTTGATAGGAAAGGGTGGTGTCCGAAACACCCCCTGCCACACGCCTTTCAAGCGGCTTGCAGGGCAACCCTTAGATGTGCGTGAGATATAATGCATGGGTAAACGTGGAAGCACACAGCTGACCCGAAGGGGCGGGTGAAGGTGGGGTGTTGGCGGGGTTCGAGAGGAATGCGAAATACTGATATTCTCGAGGCGGCTCAGCTGTTGGGAAATCCGCGTCCCTGTCGCCCAGAACCCCGACCCGCCTCCTCGCTCACTCCCCCCCCCCCCCCCCCCCCCCCCCCCCCCCCCCCCCCCCCCCCCNCCCCCCCCCCCCCACACCCGCCCCCCTCCACGCCCCTCTCTCCCGCCGGGGTTTATTTTTTAATGAAGGGAAACTCTCCACACACACGAGTGCGGAGGCGTGAAGGACGACCACCTTGAGCGGTCAACCAGTTCTTCTTCCCCTTCGCCCGCGACTTACTTCTGCCTGCGGATGACACAACGCACACACGCCTTTTTAAACGAATGGATTTAGGGTTTGGGGCTGTCGCTCACGTAACCCGCAACGAGTCGTTGGGTCCAGCGGGTTGTTATTCAAGTGTCCCGGGAACTCGAAAGCGGAACGGATTCGCCCGCTTTTCGCTTTCCGTTCAATCTTATGTCACATCTTCGTATTCTTTTAGGCGGCTCACTCGCAGCTTGCGGAGTGAGCAGAGCTGAGAGGGAAAACGTGATGGACGACGGGAGACGACGGTCGGGAGAACGTTTTTAGAACCCAATCGCAATGAAATGATTAATGTTTATCATTGGAGATTGAATTATAATACTCATTGCTTCTCTGGACGGAAGTGAGCAACGGACAGTAATCAACCCGAGATGGTTTGTGAGGAAGCCTGATAAAAAAGTAAAGGGGGGGATTTCCTTTCACCTTGGTTAACCCACAGTTGGAATACGTAACACCCCACCGGCCGCCGCAAGGCCGTGTGGCAGGGGTTTTTTAGGATACCAGCCGCGAATAAAAGGAAAGGAGAAGGTGATCTGTAAAGGGGCGGGGCATGGATATACTTGTTTAGCGTTTAACTCTCCTCGCATTGCGGTCGTGGAAAAACGTCGCGATGGAAAAACGAATTCTTGAGCCTCGGTTTGACTAGAGGCTATTTTTCTAATTTTATCATAAAATTCCGATACAATGTGGGGATTGGATTACTTCCTCTTTGTCGAACGTAAAATCCCGCGATTGGTATCTTTTTAATAAGTTAAATCCTTTATTATGAATCCCATGTGCTCACAGCATATTCTAAGTGCGGTCTAATTGACGACAAATGGCATGCCTCTTTTACTTTTTCCTCGCCATGTTTTCCTACCATGCGCTCCTTCAGGACGGCACAGCATATACGTATTAAAATTGTGTGTAAGGAAGGTCCGAATCCTCATGGTTAGGGAATTTAGAGTGTTCATTAAGAAATTTGATCAAGTTCATAGGCAACCCACTAAATTTGTGAGAGAACTGTTACCAGAAGAATTTAAATGCGAATGAGAGGTTGTCGGAGAGACTAGGATGAGAGTCCTTTGAGAGAAAAAGGGAATTAGAAAGAAAAAGACGTTCGTGAAGGTACAGGTATGGTTAGTTCAATTCAGAGGGGAGTAAGAGTACCCTTCGTCCGATTGGCAGTTTACAGCACCCGGACAAAATAAGGTTACCTGCACAGGTAAATTTAAATACTCTCTCTTCACTCGCACAATCTGCAATCACAACAAAATCAAGGCTAAGCACACAAACATTCTTAAATGAAAACCATAATTACCTTTTACTACTCCTTTTTACGAACACATCACATTCACCCCAAATTACATGATAAATTCTGGAGTTCTTACTTTACTTCCTGCCACACGTTACTGTGACGGCTTTTAGGGTTTTTCGTATATCTAAATCTATTAATCGCTTCCTGTATCCTTCCAGGAAGAAAACCGGAGAGAATAGAGTGAAAATCGATTGATGAGCTTGGGAGTGGTGAGGTGAGAGCTTTGCAGCGTAGAACAAGAAATGTGCTGACCAATAATTTATTGCGTCTTATAAACACGCGAGGAAACGACGAAAATTATAGTTATATACGGTCAATAGAGCATACGTTTACGACCGATAGGCGACTTTGACGAACTATAAAGCCTCACCGTTATCCTGAGCTCATGTATCGATACTACATTATTTTTATTATTTGAAATTTCTGCAATGCAATGAGGAATCAGCAAGAAAAGCAACTGAAATAGGCTTAGAAACACATTGCAAGATGCTTTTTTTAAAGGAGAAAGTTGAAAGGAGAGTTAATTATATGACAATTAAACCTCAGGGCATGATTAAATGGTTGCAAATTTTAATATATACTGCAATAATGAGCACCAATACCACGGACAAATAGAAGGAAGCTTTGATTGGAAATAACTTTTGAGCGACATTGATCAACCATGAAAGGAATTTATAAAAAAAATTCCATGCAAGCCAGATTATCATTCCGCAAGAATGACTTATTGCATTCATCTGTGCAGCTAAAATGGCAGGTGTGCAATCGAGTTCTCCATTAGTCAAACCATTGCTACTCCTATTACCATAACCCGACGCGTCTGCGAGGACTCCAATCCTGCAACGGAGACCTTCGACCGCTGAAACAAGATCCGACAAGGTACTTCTTTCGGAACGGAATAGAATCAAGGAGTCTTAACTAGTTTTGCAGGACGCAGATTTTAACAAAGACCCGAGAGCGCAGTTATCGCAATTCGCCATTACACTTCCGTGTTCACCCCCGGGACCACCGCGGCATTCCCCTCTCGCACGAGGGGGTGTTTGTGTGTGTGTGTGGGTTGGGGATTGTTGAGCGCGTATTGCGTCGCGTCGGAAAGTAATTCCCACGGCTGTGGCTTATAACATTGCGGAGACCGTGAGGCAAGAAGAAATTAATGCGCGCATTAAAGATCGCGGAAACGAGAAAAGAAAAGTGAAGGGCAAGGGTTCACACACAAGCGCGCGCGCGCACACACACACACACACACAAACCTGGGAACACACCCGCTCCCCGAAGCTGGTCGCCACGCTTCCTGATCGTACGGCCCCCGTGGGAGGACTCCCGTGATATAACTCCGCCACCCTCTTCCTCCTTTTCGTGAACTTGAGAGCGAAACTGAATCACGGGGCGGGAGCAAGTCACGGCACGGATACCACAGGAACGCCTCCTCCGGATGGTACCCCAGTTCGAAGGAAAACCTAATTGCTCATGCGGTCAGGGACCTCGCAATCGGCCGGTCACTCCCGGAAGAGCGTGACCCCGCCCCCCCGCCTCCCACTCAGCCCCTTCGAAAGGCGTTTGAGGAGGAGAGAAGGGGTACCGACGACAAAAGGGGCGAAAATGGCAGCGGGGCTGACACAGTTCTTCAGGAAATGTGCTACGAACGTTTTTCCAGGGGCAATCCGAAGGGCAGGATGCCTCTATTGAAGTTCGAATGCTGATGCCTTCTCGTGAACTTGAAAGGCTTGAATGGGCTCTGAGTGGAGATTATAATTAGATGGACTACGGACCTATAATTAGAGGGACTATTGTCGGACACCGTGTGCCAAATGGTGAGCTGGCTAATCAGTACACGTGTGATCCTTCTCTATGCCCCTCTCCAGGAAATGTCCAAGCCCGTATGTGTACTCCCACATTACGGATTGGCCACTCGATACTACGATGGTCACCTAGAGTGTCTGTGGGTTCGTAAAAATACTGCAAATCAAGATTGTATTTTACGTACTACGACTTCTGGGATAATTGCAGGCACATCAAAGAGAACCGATACATGACTATTCAACTTATTCCTATACCTATGCCAAACAGAGAATGTGAGAATTCCCACGAAAGATCACTGAACTCAGTGTTAAAACTCTTGCAATAAGTACTGCCTCAGATAAAGCTTTTCTAAATAAAAATATTGATGTGTCCGACAAAGTACGTCAAACGCAAGACATTATCCCTTTCTTAAATCCACCGTTATAAAAACACGATGAATTTAGAGATAACGTCTTTATTTCATGAGATTCTACAATAACAGAGAATGTTCGGCCAAAAGTTTATTATGGACGCCATAAATCCTATTATTTTTAAAATTATTACTTATTCATCCTCGCAACATATCCACTAAAGAAAAAAGCGTCTTAAATGTTCTCTTAAAGCGTCTACTCCACTGGAAGGACAGCATCATTCCGACTCCACTCGATCAATAAAGAACGGCAAGTTTAATGACCATTAGCCGGAAGAAAGGGCGAACGAATTCAGATATGTTTAAGACTGCCACGCCCAATTCCGTAAGTCTGTCTCTCATGAAACCGCATTACTCCCCGGTGAAATACATGCAGATTTGAGAAGGAGAGATGAATAAGGAGGGATGTAAGAAGGAAGAATTACTTTGGAGTGAGGGAATAGACATGGGATACGGAAGAATGGAGGGGGCTGGACTCCCTATCAAACTTAAGATTGAAAGACTATGATGAGAGAAGGAGATCTTCTCTTGGGGCGTGGCCTTGTAAGTAGAGAACTATGCTGTTTGACCGAGACTCTAGCTAAATGAAAGGACGGCGATCGAAGAGCTTGGATGGAAATGAAGAGGATAATAAGAGCAGAGATTTAATAAAAAGACGAAATTTGTTCCCATAAAATTTGTAAATTAAATTTATTTTCGACTTGGTCGGTAGGATAGCGAATTTTACTATAGGTTAGTTAGTATTTAGAATTAGAAGCCAAAACTAAAAGTTAAGTACGCAACTAATATTATAATAATAGTTAATTAACACATGAATTTTTACCAGTTCCCATTCTTTATCACAATTTAAGCACAATGAAGAGGTAAAATAAGTTTGGGGAGACGTATTGAATGAGTATGTTTTACACGACACTTGCATACTCCATTATTTTCATGATCATAAATTTATTAATTAAATATCTTCCCCAGAGGTTGCTTTATATAATAAAATAAAAGAGTGAATCACAAAACTATAATTGAATTTAAAGGCACATGAACTTAGAGGCTGTGCACATGCTCCTTCGGCACACGGATTTAATCTTCGGGACGTTGCTATGCCTTCTAGGGGTGGCTTAATCGAGCTTCGAAAAGATAATGACATACAATACATGTTATATTATTGGTGAGTGATAAAATGAATTATATTCTTTAATGTTTTTTGATCATTGCATGATTTTTCAACAATATTGCAATACAGCTTGCTTATTTCATTCATTATAAAATAAATAATTTGTGAAAGAATTTCACCCTTATTCCATAAGAGTAATATGATTCACAAGGAAAATAGGGCATTTTCAAACGAGAATATATGGAGATAGAAAGTCACATAGAACAATTAGGGTAAACATGATGAAATAATTCAACATATGCACTGCAAATCACGCTCGATTAAAGAAACAATCTGCTGACCAGCTTTCGTTTCAGTGACGCATATGCCCAAGGAACTTTATTGAAGCAAAAAAAACTCAGTGACACATTTAGCGAAAACTAGCAAGCGCGGTTGTGGTGGGAAGGTTTGGATCCCGTTTCCCTCATCGATGCTTATCATAATGCCGTCGTGGGTATTTTGGACAAGGTGGGCACCGTGCGTGTCGGATATTTACTTTCGAAGCACGCTAATTCTCCTTCCGCAACAAGCATAAAACCCCGGCCATGCCAAGCATGTCAGGACTGTTATTGCAAAACGTTTCCAGGTCTTCTGGTCTCCAACTCAGAACTGATCTCTTCACATTGTTTTTTTTACTAAGAAAGCGTATTTATCCGTAAACATTACGCGTGTTATTCGCGTGAGTTCCAAATGAAATCCGAGTTCCGATCCGATCCGAGAGAAAGAGCAAGTATTATCTTTAAAAACTCATAACACGCTGGAGCTCAAGTAGACGAATAACTTCATATTTTTTCACAATGAAAAATATCATCACACTTCTCCTCATTACTCTCGATGCACATGTGTACACAAGACGCAGCCTTGCTGATAGGTCTTATAACGCATTTGCTGTAAGGTCGCTAACGCACTCAAAGGAAACGCAATAACGTCAAAACCCTCAGCGAACTTATATGACGGACAAATTTCGGGAAGTTATATGTTATTGCCACTTATATATATGCCAGTTAGTTACTGTCACTAATATATACATGCTGATTCCGCGTCTAACGAACGCTTAACTAAAGAATTCTACGCAGGTGAAACAGGAAATTAATACCCGTTTTTTCGGTTGACCATGAATCTCCTGGTAAATCTTTTAAAGCAAAATAAGCACACGATGATGATGATGAAAACACGAGATTCATGAATACTCGTATCTCAACGGAAACTTGAAGATAAAATGCGCAGCGAAAAGTAATTGCTTACACATTCCTAGCCGCACTTTGCGATAGCATTTTCGCAGCTATTTGAGCGAAAAGTAGTGGCAGATTTTCAAATACTCATTTAATAAATTTTACTCTAACGAAGAAGATCGGGTACAGCTAATTAAAACGAACGGGATACTTAAGACAATTGTAAAAACATAGAGGATTAAAATTGGATGAAATAATACTTAAGATAAACGCTAATGGCTAACACCGACAACAAGAAGAGGTAGGACCCGGTCTGGGATGCCAAAGGAGTGGACACGGTCGGGACAAGGAGTGGGACACGGAGTAGGACAAGGAGTGGACACGGTCTGAGATGCCAAATTTGACTAAGAACCTTAACGGAAGGAACAATGGAAAGGACAACTACAAGGATGATCAACAATGAACACCGAGAAAAGATGAAAGACGCCCTAACAAACTTTGAATAAAGGAAGATATTGACTAGGAACAAGATAATGTGTGAGGTTGATGTCAAGGTAGGACTAATTCCATGATCCCTGCGTTGCAGAACGGTGAAAAAATTTGCACCCGATTATTGGTTCAATTTACTTTCTTCACTATATTTCCCGCCAGTGATCAAGAATAATATCCTTTGTTTGGTGGGGAAACAATTCGCTCCAAAATATTCGGCTTCTGAAGAGTCAGGAAATATGTCACATGAAATTCCCTCGCGGCAAACTTTTCATCCGGGAAGGCCCTCGCAAAACCAGATAAGGAAAAGGACGCTAGATTTATGATGCCCTTGGAACACAGGAACAGAACATTTCTGAGAATAAGGACATAAAAAAGCGTGTCATCCTTCCTAAGATTCCGTGCCTTTGTCTGCCTTGAATGTTGGAGGACTAATGGCGATCAAGTGTTCTCAATGAAGCACTTATATACTTGCAGATTCCGCTTCTAACGAACGCTTAATTAAAGAATTCTACGCAGGTGAAAAAGGAAATTTATACCCATTTTTTCGGTTGACCATGAATCTCCTGGTAAGTCTTTTAAAGCACAATAAGCACACAATATAAAAATATATATATTCGTACCTTGACATTTGATTACATGCATATTGTTTTTTTACTGGTAAACTAACCTTTGCTTACAGAACAACTTTCAGTCAGCACGTAACTCAAAGAGTGTTATAGAGTGAAATAAATTGTCACGCATGAAATATTCCGCTTTCTGAAATAATTAAGGATAATTTATTGTAGGTAAATACAACGTTGCATTTAATGTTTGAAACCAATTCCATTTCAATGGGTGTAAAATTATATTTACTCTCACCATTCGTTTTTAACCAGAGGAGGATTAGTAATGCGGCCTGGGCATATCTGCAGTAAAGTAAAAACGATAGTTAAAAATAAAATAGACGCTCCTGAAGGCCTTTATGATCTTAATTAAAAAACAGTTTACTACCGGTGAGAAATATAACTACAATCTTTCAATGAAAATGGTGGTGATCCACACATATTATCCACCAATGGTTAGCCTTACAAGCAGAGGATAACTTGGATCTCATATCGTCAACATCCAAATCTTAATAATAAAAATTGGAAAAGGATGTCCTTCAACACCTAAAAACAATGCAAATTAACATATACACACACAAACACCGCCCTGAGGACGATGGCGGAGTTAGCCAACGAAACGTCAGAGGAAGCTGAAACTCTGACCCGGTGGAGAACCCGCGAAGACTTCACTAGAATCGTTCGCCGTGGAAGCACCAAATCTTACACGCACAAACATTCCAAAAACAGCTCTTCTTAAAACGTCAGAAATAACACGTAAATTCTTCAAACAATAGAAGAGCAAGCGACTTGGCATGAGTCCGTTGCATGAACACTATACCGACCGATGTGACAGAAATAATAATTACCTATATGAAAAACAGAGAAAAAATATGTTACATACCGTATTTAGCATTAGCAGACGACCAAAGTATTGCCACATCGGTATATATTGAAAATTTAAATTCATAGCCAATCCAATACAGAGAAAAATACGCAAAAGAATAAAACTTCCATTGAAATTAACATGATCTTCCATTAATAAAAGAAATGGAATAAATATACAATGAATACCTGCCCACAACATACCAAACCAATCCACAGGGATTAGTCATTAAATCTCTAAAATATTCATTCAAATAGAAATGTAATAAATACTTGTTGAAAGACATGAATATCTCCTAATCATAGTAAAAACCAACAAACAATAATGTACAGGGATAATCCAGACTTTGTATTCCCCTTCACTCCATATATAGTGTCGAGATTTGAACCACGAGAAGGAAAGATACAGATAATAAAAACGCCTGCAATCTTCTAAGCAGAGTGAAGATACACCTATAATCTCTGCCGGTGGCAAACCATAAAAATCGACGGACATCCTGTTATTTAGTATAGGAAAAACAACCTAAAAGATATTTAGGTAAGCTGTATGAGAACCTCAAGCTTCTTTGACCACCGGAAACATATCTCTTTGAAATACAAATGTTTCACGCGCTGAACAACGAAATGGAATCATTTCATCTTTTCCGCTCTTATGTAATCCACAGAAATTGATACGGCACACAACCCGGGAACAAATTAATGTTGGATAATGACAGAATCTAAATTTTCAAAAGATTACTCACGAAATTCTAGCGTAACCACGATCGTCAAAAGCCACAGTAATGAACCGGAAGGTCGGTTTGGTAGATAGGGGCAGAGCTCAGCTAATACTAATCCCATCGGCGAGTGAAATTCACACATCAGGGTAATAAGGAGAGCCAAGCTACTTTTTCCCTGTGACACCTGCCCCAAGGAGTCGGTACTTACTGCAGAACAGGAAAACAAAAAGATAGGGTGAAGCAGGGGGTGGCTCAAGGTGTAAATCGGGAAGTTGAACACGGCTGTTTAAGGACCATCTTACTTGGCATCTCGAACGTTTCAAAAGTCATGTCTCAGCAAAACATATAGTACAAATTGAAGGACTAAATAATGTTTAAACATTTACGCTAACAACAACAAATGCATTTTATATTTGTGCGTTTGCGCTTAAAAGTATTCTTATTCATCTTCGAAGCGTGTTAAAAGTCTAACGTTGTACATTTCTTAGTTTTCCCCAAGATGAGTCACTAAGTTCACAAATTTGAGAACACCGCTAATTTTAGCGTACGCGGAGTCAATTATTGCGTTACAGTGTCCATTTATTCACATTTATAGCAAGTAAAAAAATATGGTTATTATGGTCGGATGGATCACTTGAAACGATGTAGGTTTTTGGTGCCATATTAGTGTGCACAAAAACCCGGGCATAAACTGTCAAATCCCAGCGATACTTCATTTTGACCCCGACATTAGATTCACGTCAATCTATTGCAAGCTGGGCGCTCTTCTTGCGTTTTGTTTTCCCAAAATATTCTCCTAAAGTGAGCTAAATCCATCACTCGCACGACTACGTTTGGGAGATATTTTGAACCACTCCTTTCCTGACGAGGTTTCCTCTACACACCCCCCACAACTCCCCCCCCCCCCCCCCCCCCCCCCNCACCCCCCCCCCCCCCCAGGCTCCTCTCTCCCGCATCACTCAGTTTTTTGCCTCTCGTTAGTTTTTGCTTTAAAAAAGGTGGTCACACGCACGGCGAATAGCAGTCCCTAACGTTTTAACGCGTGTTGAGAATTTTGAGAAGGAAGTTCTTCAACTCCGCGCTTCTCAGATCTTTGCGCTCACAACAGGAAAGTGGATGTAGCCGAAATGTTGGTGTGTCCGAAAAAAACAAAGTGGAAATTGCAGTGCGGTGAGTACCCGGGACGCCCTGTGATTCTGTGGCCAACTCCACCGCCGCCCCTCGAGTAAAATCGGACCCACTGATCTCTTTTCGCTTTCGTGTCAATCTCGTTTCGTTTCCGTCCGCGTCGTTCGCGTCCCCCACCGCATCCCGTTCCCAAACCCGTGGTTTGGAGACGTGCGCCTGGCGATGCTCGGACGTCCCGAAGGACGAAAACATGTTTGTCTCGACCAATGGGATGGAGAGCCGAAAATGGGGCCCTGAGAATAAGTTCAGGGGAGAAGAGGAAACTAAACGCGTTAGATTTTGCACAAATAAATACCTGAAAACCAAAATAACCTGAAACACAATAATAACTGAAATAATGACGGAATCCAGAACGCATTTCCAATCCTAGGATTCACATGAGTAAGCAGGGGTGGGCGGCTCGAGGGAAATACAGGGTTGGTGGGCGCTTGATCAAATCTCATTTTTTTCCCTAAAACTGGACAATTTCAGTCACACACTTAAGAAGAATATTCACTCGGATCTCACTTTGAAACTCAAAATAATTATACATCTTTAAATGATGTAACCTTTTGCTTAGTTGCTTATTTTGCTGGGTATTTTAGAATTCTTAATAGTTAAACGCCATTCATAACAGCAGTTCTGTACTCACCAAAATATGTTTTCAATCCGTTAGAATACAGAAGTTAGTAGCAAGAGTAAAAAAAATGAAGAAGAGCACGCGGGTTACTTCGGAATTGGGAAATAATATTGCGTTGATGGCATGCGTGCCGATCGTTTCCATCTCAGGGAAGTGACTCATCGAAAGCAACAAAAAAAAAGAATGGAAGCGATGGTAATAAGGCGTAGGAAAGAGAATGTGGCGGAATAGACGGTGCGGATCGCCAATGTGGGGAATCCCACGGGGATAGGCGAAGGTGGAAATCTGTGGAAAACACTGCAAACGAGAAGGGACAACCCAGACGGGAAAATTCTAGGGAAAAACTTACTCAAGACGGCGGTGGAGTGAAAGGTGGAAGAGAACAATTGAAGAACACAGAATCGAGGGGAACAATTGAATGCTCGAAGCCGGTAATGAAATGCGCGGTGCCTGTCATCAGGCCAACGGGAGAGTGTAGTCTGGAGCTGCAGGCAGCCAATCGCTACAGAATATTAACTGCCGCAGATGGTGATGATCTTATTAATGCATGATGCGCTGCGTTGCAAACCTCACCGCAACGCCAGTGTGCAGCGCGTCCGTGGAAAACCCAAACCGTCGAAATATTTGTGGTGAATAGGCGATCAAGGATAATGAGTGACGCACGAGTCCGGCCGCAGAACGAAACGGGGGAAGAGGCCCTCGCAACGGACTCAAGTTTCCAGGGCTCCGTTCCCCTTGACGACGTGTGGGGGGATGAGAAGGGAGGGGGAGGGGGAGCGAGAGAGATTCCATCCCGATTGCCAATCCCAGAGGGAAAAAAGGAAAAAGCGAAGGCAAAGGTAGTAGCAATGAAATCCCGAGTCAGCATACGTAGGTTGGCGAGCAACAGCCTCGAGTTTGGGAGTCAGCACTTCCGACCTTCGCGCGGTGGTCGGAAGGCGCGCCCGTTTGGTCGCGAAATATTGGAAGGGCCGCCCTAAATTTGACTAAGCTACATCTCCTGTTTTTGGCATGACGAATAGTAATTTTAACTACATTTTTCCAAAATATTGACTTTCTGACCTTGTGTACATAAGTGTTGACAATAACCTATTCACAAATTTAAAAAATGGTGTTAATTCTATTCGGGAGTCTTGCGGTGGGTATGCAAATTACTCCGGTCCAGGGAGAAGAAAAAGGGTTGGGATTTCATTCATGAAATTTAAAATTTTGGGAAATGGTTCGAACAGATCTCCCAACGGTGCGCGTGTTTACGTGAACACACGTCGGCTGGGGAATGTATGCGGTTTCACTACGAGCGTTGTGCTCCGAAAAATGTCCCATAAATCTCAAAGTTTCAAGGTTTACTGAGGTCTTAGGGAGCCGATCCCACCATCCCTGGGTGATACACCGATTCATAGGTGGGTTTTTTACGGTCCTCGAAATCTTCAGGGAGGTGTACATCATCGTAAAATCCTGAAATCACATTCTCCCAACCTGAACCGCATTATTTACTCTTCTTACTTTCTGCCTCACTTCATATTTCCATCACTATCGCTTTCTTTTCTCCGACTCCATATTCCCTTCTCAGCAGTCTCCCTTCCATTACAGCCTTCAGCACCCCACTTAATCCCTCAACATCTCCCCAATTCACCTTGTCCGACTTCTTAGAAAACGGCCGGCATGGATTGGAAATAATATTTGTCGGGAAATGTCATCGTTTTCTACAAAACAGCAAGCTCCCCTTCATCCATATTTTTATGTCAATCTCCCCGTAAATAGATACTGAGAGGTGGTTTGCTTAAAATTCCCTGACATTTACTCCCCCATCCCCTCGCCTCTATGGTTCCAGATATCTTATAATTACTGACAGAGCGTAGACAGTGTGTTGATCTGTCATTGGGCATATATGAACTGGGCTGGGTAAGAGCCAGCCGAGTGGGAAGTCATCCATTCATTCGGCTTTCGTGAGAACCACTGTACTTCAGCCGATTAAGTTAATTAATCTTATCTACTAGCTTATCATGCCTATTTTTTTAATTCATCGAGGAGCTTCTTGGTGCATTATTGCTTATTGGACCTCAGATCCATTACACGTCTTAGACAACAAATAGCTCAGAGTGCGAGTGATTGGCCACAAAGGCCAAGAGATCATTTTTAAAAAAATCGCTGGCTTTTATATAAAATGTCAAGGAAGCCTTAATTAATTAATTTCCAAAAAATTCTTCCATGAAAACCTTTTTCCTTCAATTTTGAACTATATTCTTTAAAAAATCAACTTAATATCCGCAGTGAAAAAAATTGAAGTTGTGCTATTATGAACCAGATTCCAATTAATTTTTCAGGAATGTTTTTGTTTGATGCAATGACTTATTTATAATATTATTCAAATTTATAATTATAGTTTTTACTTTAGATTAATAAGCATTGATGCACAGATATTTTGACAATACTCAATTAATTGACGGTGGAGGTGGTGAAGCTGATGTTGAAATATTAACTAAACATTAATGCAGGCCTATTTCTCGAGATATTGATATGGGAAATATATGGCTTTAAAACTAGTACTTACTTTTTACTTTTAGAACTTTAATTACTTTCTATTGCTTGAAAAAGTTTATGGCATTAAGCTTATCCCAGTGACTCCATCAACTACAGCAAATTACATTCAACTGTTCCAGGTATAACGCTGTGGTGGTGGAAACTTCCGTATTGGAATTCCTAATGCAATTGATGTCGACCTAACGAGGCGGAAAAAAATAAATCATGTGGAATGTAAAATGCACGAACATATTTATGAGATAACGGATTTTATTACTTATATTATACCTATACCGGATTTAAGAAAATATATAAACAAGAGATAAACAACGACCTCATAGTTGGAAGGATTATTAACATCCCAGGAAGTAGAAATCATTTTGGCTTTGAAACTATGCTGTCCTCATTCTCAACGGCAACGCACATTACCAAGACGCGGAAATTATCCGGATCATTTCCGGTTGAGACTCTTATGCTATTCACCTTTCACTGCTCGAAAGAACCGTCGGATAGAGCCCTTCCTTCCTATGTACACACACACTCACGCGCACGTGCATAAGAGCACAATTCCCTGTCACCCGCCACTAATCACCGACCCAATTGTTTTAAAATCACGATTCGCACGAAGAAGCAGGCACCATGCTCGCGGCTCGACCTGATGGGAAGAACTAAGGAACGGCGCCGTTCTTGGGCGCCAAATTTCGAAAGCTCGCCGAGGGCAAGAGCAGCAAATTTTGGTGCGCTCGGGAAAAATCCAATACGAAGTAACTGCGAAACTGTGTGTTGCTAGCCTTAAAGCGGTAATCTTCAATCACGTCGTTGCTAAAAATATTTTACAAATATGCTGTGACGTAAAAGCTTACTTTAAAAAGCATTGTCCCATCAGATAGATTCAGAATAAATCATTTTTAATGATTAATCGTCGAGAATCCCACGCTAATAAATACGAGGTGATGACCGCAAACATTTTCCTTCACGGTATTTCCTTCCATACTTTCATTTGACGAGAAAAATCAGGTTGGATGATCTGTTATAACTCAATAAAAGCAGCAATTCGCATATTGATTTGCATGTTTAATTCACCATTTAAAATTAGTCTCTAAACAGCATAAATTAAATAAAATCCTTCAAATTCTCTGCCGATAAACCACTCACATTAATTTTTAGAAATATACACGTTACCATTTTTAGTTTAATAAATACCGGTAATAATACCATACCATCAATAAATATTCCTAGACTAATTTAGATTATAATATAATCAAAAAATAAATATAAACTATAGTGTACACGATTCGTTTTGAAAAACTCGTTCACCTTGAACGAGGTTTGAACCCGGATCTCTCGATTTCCGGATTTCTTTATTTACTATGCATTTTCATCGGAATTTGTGCAGTTTTCTTTAAACTCTTATGAACTGATTGTGCATCTGCAAACACAGATTCATTCGTCATTCCGCGTTGAAGCAGCTGAATTCACTTGCAGGAATTCTGTTGGCCCAATTCATTGGTCCAAGGAGGAATACCGATCGCAGAATGAAACAGAAGTTGGCGATGAGAAAAATATGGTAGTATTACAACACGACAAAAGCGCATTTGCACGTTGAAATCGTCACAGTTTAGCAATGCGAGAGTTATACCGAGTTCCGCGTAGGCACGAATGAACGCCGCCGTAACACTTCCTAAGCGGAAAAGAAAGTGAGAACCTTAAAGTCAGGTGATCATAGACACAAACAAGTGGTATTTTTACATTTTCCACGTCGGAGGGAAGAGCTAAGAAATTAATGAGCAATTTGTGTTCTTTTCTTTCTAATTCTTTTCCTAAAGCACAATGTTTTCACTGCACGCATCATGTCATAGGCCCCCAAAAATTTCGGCAAAATATGGCAGGCATGAATTATGTCGTCTTATTTTGCAAAAAAGTTAACGGCAATATAGATGCCGTTTGCCTTTAGCAAGGAAATCCTATTGATATGAATCAAAACACGACTTAAACTGTCAGATAGGTACAAATCATTAATGTTCAACACTGAAACACAAGGATTAATTTTGCCTCCACGTTGAATTGGCAGACGAGATGACGGCGGGAAGTTATAAAAGAGATTTACCTACTGCCGAACAGATACATATAAGGAATCCTTTTTCCCTTTCGCAAAATTCGTGACTACAAGAGTATGTAACACGTGCGGCAATTTTTATATCCTGAATGTGAAAAGATGCGGAATGCTAATAACAATAATAATCAAGATCATTATAGGCTATTGACCTAGCACCCTCTGCCACACGCCCTCGCGGCAGTTGGCGAGGTGTAGACGTAGATAAGCAAAATCAGAATTTCATTTGTAAGCCTTGTATTTAAAATCCAATTACAATGACGGAACACTAAATTCAACTCCAACAGTGGAACGTTGTGTACAGTCCTTAACTCGCCCTCCTATAGTGAACGTCGTAATGTTTACTCGAAGAATGATAACGTATCAACATTTAAAAAATTTTCAGTGAAGCGATTATCAATGTCACCACTCCATTTCCTATCTTGAAATACGTTTTTACAGTTTAAACCCAGAGATCATCAAAAAGGAAAATTACATCTCCTCGTGAACGTATTAATATCAGCATACCTGATATGTTCCCCCTCTCTGCGGCGCAACAATCCTTCTTCAAGGGGAAAAATTCAGGACTCCGGAGACTCCAACGGCCGAAGTATCAATTCTTGAAGAATCCTCAAAAGGGGTTTTCTCGGGAAATGTGTTCGCCCGGAGACGCTGCAGAACTGACCCCCTCCCCTTCGACGCACGGAATGCGACGTCTTCGAAGACCGAGCAGGATCCCAACAAGAGCAGAGGCACAAAATAGCAACAAAACAAAAAAATAGAAAGCGATATCCTCAAATCACAGGGGTGGCGGACACGTCCCGTTCCCCCAAAAAACCGAACAGCTTCACACACACACGCGAGCGTCCACTGAACCTTCCCACTTTCCGGTCGCGCTGTTGTTTACACTGACGTGTTCCTACGGCAAGCGTTCGCGGAGAACTCACGGAGCGCCTCGACTTGGACCCACGGAGTTGCGAAGGAGGCGGCGGCGTTGGCGGTTGTGGCGCCCACTGTCACGGGACTCCGGAGGACGCCGGGTTTCTCTCTCCTCTCCGCGAAGGAAAAGGGGTTCGTGGCAGAGAGCGGGGTGGGGGCGGCTCACCGCTTTTCCCTGTTTATTATTATTTTTTTTAAGGCTGCGGTGTGGGGGAGGGCGAGTGGAGGTGAGCGCGAGGGGAGGGAATCACGAGGCCGCTGCGTAAGACCCGGTGAGGTGGGGGAGCGGGGTTGGTTCCTGTCGGATTCCCGAGGGAATACCATGAGGTGGGGGAGGGTTAAGTGGCAACGGATGGGAGTGAGTCAGGTGAGAGGACGGCAGAAGTAGCCCAAGCGCTGGAGATCGCGATGGGGATGCTCTGTGAAGCGCGAATGTGAGAACTAGGGGGGGAATGAGAGGAGTAGGGGGGAATGAGAGGAGTAGGGGGGAATGAGAG
>LYUA01001636.1:140870-158534 GCA_002093875.1 Calopteryx splendens
CATTATTCAAAATGAACTTCCACAAAATTACGCCAGAAAGTATTGAATTCATTTATACCATATACTTATTGTGCACCTTCGTAGGGAGTTCATCCCGCCTATAGGGTTAGCCGCTTTCCACTTAACGAACCAAGGGCTCTCACTTGTTTTCATAAGCCTCATAGATTAGGCAACCAGTCGATGGCAATCTATTTTTCTTTCATAGGATCCAATTAATTAAAGTGATCATTAAGTGTCCTGCGATTGCATTCGATTGCCAGTAATCGATATTTAGGGAAAATTTTGGGATCCCTATTAGGAGAAATGTGGTGCTGCCCACTCTCAGCACATCCTGAAAGTTCTCGCCAATGAGAGGCTTGTATTAAAGGGGTACATAATGGACGTTTTAATTATTATGCATGTAGTATAGTATACAGTGCTGCGGTTTTGATTGAATTATTGAGAATCTCGAGCTAACTAACTTTCTAATTAACGGGTCATATCACTAAAAGATTTATAATTATTTATATAATATTCATAGCTTAAAAATAAAATTAGAAGACTAATCGTGCTAGAATGAAGTAAGTTTTAAACATTATGCATTTCTACAGAAATTAAAATTGGATAAATTTGCATCATTCCTCTGATTTCACTGTGATAACCACCCATAGTCGGAGCATATAGGTATAAGTAAAAATACAATTGCATATTATTCACATATGACTGTGGTAGAGTTCGAGCCATGTAGCAACCTTTGCAGGAAATATTGATATATTTTAAGCGTAATTTAAATCATTCTCAGTTTAATTCGATCATTTCCTCAATTAAAACTCAAAATAGCTAAATGTACCTACATTCTACAAATGTTTTATTTGAGGTTTCACATATGTGGTTTGTCACTGGGATTTAGACTTTACTAGTTACAGCGGTGCTAATGATAGTGATAATGGCACTTAATTGGGTTTTATTTATTTATGCATAACATATACGATATTCAGTTCTCAAACAGCCGCTGGTAATTTGGTGGTAGAAGTAATCCCGGTCCCCGGTCAGCTAGACAGACATAAGCAATGGTGTTGTTTTACTCTGCGTACGGTAGATATATTGAGGCTTCCATCTTTTCGTAATCTCATACTATGTACCTATTTAAACAATCATCGCAATACGTCCGGTTCCATTCTCATACAATTTCGCTGATAATATGATTCACTAAACTCTAGGAATGAAACTCAACCTAAAGAGAAAAAATAACCGCCCACGTGTTTAAAGAGAGACTTAAGTAAGCTTTAAGTTTTCCTGGCGGATGGCTGATCCATGCTCCTGCATTATCAAGGTAGATAATACCTTGATAACATAGCAGCATGACTAAATATAAATAGACTTCTAATTCAAATATAAAAACAGGTAAGCTTATCTCGAGAGAGAATCGAGGGTCTCGTGTTCGACGCCAACAATTCTCGTAGTTAATTGTAATCAAATTTACCATCTTTCCTTCCAAACATTATCAGCATCAGTCCAATACATATACATAGCATTTTAAACGTGTACATCTACTTAGAGAGCACCAAGTGTCTAAAACACAAAAGGCAAACCAGTTTTGAGCATGGACATCCAATCTAAGGTAACTTAGTAATCCATGCATCCAGAAATGGAGTACATTATGTACATGTATAAGGTATGTGTGCCCTCTGCGTACTTTCCCGAATGAGAGTGTTTGGCAGAATATCTCGGGAGGTGTTATCGGCGCTTATAACACCAAGTCACTAACTCAACCAGCACTTCAGCTCATTGCATAACTCGGCTTACGAGAGAGGTAATAATGCTTATCATTCTCTTTCGAGAATTGTCACTGGGGCGTGTTAACACTCATCGTACGCGGGACTGTCTTTTAAGCTCGAAAACTAGGTTTGAGGTACTATTTTTAATGACCGCGTTTCGAAATTAGTCTCTTTAGGTTTTCGAATAAATTTACACGAACTCTGAATTGAACTCCTAATATTCACTTCCTGCAGTGAAAAAATAACCAGACTATCAACGAACATAATTTACGGCAACTCAATCATCTGGGAAGTAAATAAAAATGGTGGGGTATCACGGGAAACACGTCATTTCCCTTATGAAGGGTACCTTTCAACACTAGGGAATGGATCTCAGAAAATCGGAAGGACCCTCGCTCTCAAATGCACGTTCAAACTCTCTCTCTCTCTTCCTTGTCCTCATCTTGACAGTCATCCGAACCTACTATCCCGCCGCGCCGCCCTGATTCATCACCGACCATATCTCCTCTCTAAATGTGTCACCGTGGCCCGATAAATGCTTTTTCGCGACATCGCTATTCCGAGGAAGAAAAATCCTGTTTATTCACGCGAGAATATCTTGCTTGGCCGTGCACACTCATGGTGGCATTGATGCCTTGAACGCTCTCTTTTCTCCTCTTTTCTTGTTTCGAGCGCTGGTTCCCATGGTCGCGAGGTATGGAACTAACGCAATAAAAAAGCGTCATGACTTTGAGCGAAACCAATCAGAGACTAAAGATTTCTTAATTTAAATTAACGATTTATCCGTTTGACCGGCTTAAAATATTTCCGCTGAGTCAGTTGCTTTTGAGTTTTAAGTGAATGCCGACTTTAACTCAAGGGTCTTCTCCTTCGGATGAAGGGAAGTGTTTTTAATAAAGCGGAGGCTCTCATTGAACACTGCCAGTGATTTTTTAGGGCCACAGAGAGTGAGCTCAGGCGACAAGTGTATTTAATGACATCGATGCAATTGATATCTTTTATTGATTAAGTTTGTTTTTCATTTTTGCGGTGATTGAGAAATTTTTGCAGGGCTATACTTTCTCATTGTCCGTCAAGTGGAGACTCGAAATTCAATATAACTGCTCATAACTATGTCCCCTGTGCGTTTTTCTCTCGGTATTACATTTAAAAAGGCACCTATTTCATCTCCATGATGCACGGAGTAGCCTGTTCTGTACATTATGTCATGTAATGCATAATCAAGCAGATGAGGCGACCAGAATCATGGAACTGAGTTGATCTCTTTGAGTATTTACGAGCCTCATATACAAGAGATTGCGTACCATATAAACCATATTCAATACCTCCAGTCTTCAGACGTACTCTTCAAACTTCAATCCGCAGATGGAAGCTCTCCAAATGGGCCGCTGTTGTGGTTTGGTTTCCCATACGAAAAACTCTTCTAATTCTAGATTTGGCACTCCAGTTTGATATCTGTGATAGGATTCTGATTTTTGCCACAGACAAAGAAATGTTTATTTTCACACGTTTATCTTCAAGTGTGGCAGTTGGTAGGCTTCGTCCCCTTCTCTAAGTTGAAAATCATCCTCCTCGGGTCTTCTGGTCTCTCTCTGCCATAACAGCTGTCCTCGGAAAAACCCTACATCCTTATATTATCTCCTAGGATTAATCACTCCTGAAGCATTTCCCTTAGTCTCACATATTGCTCTTTCGATTTGGATATTGAAATGAGTAAGAGTACACACCTTATCTCTCTTCTTTCTTTATTCTTGCTTCTCCACCTCGCATAACTGTGATCTAATAGCTCAACTAATTAAACCTTGGACCCAGAACTGATATTTATTTTCTCCGGAGTCCTAATTCGCTGACAATTATTGATGATATTCTACAGAAAACACAATTAAGACTTTTTATTCCTCTATTTACTTCTTGAAGTTTGTGTCCGCGTATGCACATCATGTCTTCTTTTTCTTGCATCCTCATATAAAACTTTTCCCAGATTTTTCTTACTCCATCCTCCTTATTGACTTGACGCATAGTCTTTCCCCTCCGAGACGTTTGACGGGCAGAGCATTAGCCTTCTCGTTATAATACCAGCCTACAAGAGCACTATGACAGAACGTAATTCAGATATCGTTAAAAATATTGAAAGAGGAAAATTCGTAAAGTTTTCACAAAGTTTGGGAGCACAAAGGAACATTAAATATTTCATAGTCACACAAACTTTTTCTGCTATAAAGTTGAACCACTGAAAACTCAAAAAAGTGGATCAATATTATAATGATATTTGTGCTTCTAAAGAGTTAACCTCTTCATCAATATCTGCTCAGCAAACAAGGCGAAAAATTTTAAATCCTCACTGTCGTAATGAGAGTCTAACATTTAGCGTAGCCAACTAAATATTTAACGGTTCACGTTGTTAACGGGGACAGGACGATTTCTTGAGCGCCGCTGCCCTAACCGGAGTGGGCATATTAATCGCTAATCGTCTTGATGACGCTAGAGGCGGCAATAGCATCCGAAGGTACGTGACGTGCATTATCGAACAACACTGCGTTTTGGTGACACTTATTTTGAATTGCGTAGCCAAGGGAGGTGAGCTTCTCCACTTGACCCTGGGCCAGGATGGATTCGCACTTAGGACGAGGTCATTGACATCGGTACCTCCAGCATGAGACTCCGACAGAGATTTCTGTGACGCACGCTCGAATTCACACCACTTGCTTGCAATGCAGCAGCAGTACCCTTTAACCTGGAAACAAATCGCCCTCTTGAAACTGCTCGACCCTCATGGTAAATATGCTTTACATCTTGTCTGTCGTGTTGAGGGTGTTGAATTCCTAATAAGAGAACATTTATTAAATTTCACACCATTAAATGTAGTCGCACATTGTACCATACATATACGTTAATTAAATTCACACTATTATGTGTTGTAGAAGACGGAAAGAAAGGATTATACATCACTTGAATATGGAGCGTAGTGGTGTATGGATTCTAAAACTGGCCTTTGAGGCAAGAGGATGACCTCAGATGAGAGGCCTTTGAGATGTGAGTAAAGAGAAGAATGGAGAAAATAAATCGGACAAAGAGAACGGCCAACAACGACGTTTAAAACATGGCGAGAGACGAGAGGAAGGTGCCTGGGGAACATCGAAGAAAACAGACAAATTGAGTATAGTATATGGATACTGAGAGGTAACAGGATGTTACAAGTGGTACAAAAGAGAATGTTAGTCGAGAGGGGAAGAGGAATGAAGAGAATAGGCTTTTTAAACGGTACATAGGTAGTTCGCACGAAGAATGAGAAAATGAAAGGGAATAATATAGGACAAACAAGAAGAATTTCACGCGAAAAATAATACATAATAGTTTGTTAGGGACCGTCTGACACAGTACTTTTAAAGGGAGGTTACCATTAGGTATTTTTGGATGCATTTCTTTACCACGCATGACAAGACCCCAAGCAAGTGTGTGAGTGCGGAATTTCGATAAAATACCTGCAATTTCTAGATACTGTTTCATTCTACGAGCGGATCGTGATAACTATCAGGATACATATAGAGTTTTAATAGATTTATTTGTTTCCCAGGTAGGTTTAATGCTTCATTGGAAATGGAAATCAAATTTAAAACCCTGCTAGTCTCCCCCGTGCTGAGCGCCTAGCTCCGGGAGTCTCGATCTTTCGGAAGCTTTCTTTCAGTCCGTGGCGACTACTTAGAGTCAATTCCATTAAGTGTATCTTCGCTACTCCATGATAAATGGGAGGCGAGAGGCTACGGAGGGGAACGTACATATTATAAGGTGGTGTTTGGAGCATACTCTGGGCATATATAAGTTTCTCCCAGATCCCCATCGGGCACAGAACGCGATGTCGTGTTCCCAAGCGCTATTTCTGCTTGAAAGATCAATTCATGGCGTTTGTCACCAAATGACCCACCCGGGTGGAACCGGGATCACCCCCATGGGTGCAGTGCGTACGGAAACGTACAGTTAGAGCTCTCTCTCTCTCTCTCTTCGGCAGCTCACTCCTGTCAGCGGAGGGATGGGTCCATAGGTGCTGGGACCATGGGTGGACTCGAAAGCATATCAAGGGTCAGTTGCGAAGATTCATGTTCACTTTGTCTCGTCATTCATCCACGTGTGACATTAGCGATACAGGCTTTTTGCTATATTGTTTGGGTACAGTTGCTTATACTAATTAAAATGCGAATATATACTCTTAATAGGAAAAAGAACCAAGAATAAATCAACATATCTTGCCACACTTGGTAACACTAAGTAATAGTAGCTTCGCACAATCAATTTAAAAGATAACAATTGATTTATAAACTCTTTCAATCATATAAATATCATCTTCATATGTTAAAATGGCGCAAGGGTCAAATATTATAGTTAATATAGCACATATATTTAAAAGAAATCTGCAAGTTTTTTTACTTAGCGAAAATAGCGCTATTTGAGTATCAAGCTTACTATGAGATGTTTAATTTGTTGGAAAAACAGAATTATTTCCTCGAGATCAAGCGATAAGCTTTCGGCAATAGGCAAATTTAGGCTAGGCCACATCCTTAGCATTTCTGTGTTTACTAACTTCCTTAAATTTGAGAAATGAATTCTGTAATTTGCCTTTTGAACCTACGTAGTCTCCTTTTTTTTAATGAGTAAGTCCTTTTTGTTTTCCATTTCTGACTGCACTAAAGGGGAATTTACAGTTTACCACTCTGCGATCACTCATTCCAAAAAACTCTTTACAGTGGAAACACCAAACAGATATACGGGAGACGAATGCCTAAATGGTTTCAGAAGAAGTCATTAGTCATTCAGCCATGAGCGAATGTCCTCTTAGTTGAGGAGACTCTCAAAACCAGGAATGTCAGAAGTCCCAGTAAGTACCTATATAAAACAATCATGAACAAGTGCATCAGGCGCACAAGAATAGGGCAGCATGGAATGATTCAGTAAAAGAGAAAAATATTCCTATCGTCACCTAAAATCATTCCTTTTTTAGAGTGCCTACCGCAAAAGCTGATTGCGTGAAGGGTGCGCATGTTTTAAAAGGTATGAGGGACATAAAAACCTAGGATAAGAATACGACGACTCACGTAATATTTTCATCTTTGGTTATGTCACCTTTGAACAAAGGTCGTAATTTGCTGACGTGAGTAATAGATACCCTATAATCAGTAGGACTCCATAGGCAGTTTATGAGATTTTTTTCATATTTTACACAATGCAGTTTTCCAGATTTTTAACGTTTGCGGAAAACTTTACCTGTATCTCAATTCGCTAGTAATTGGACTAATAACTTGCAATGTTCATATCGTCAGCTTTTTCCCAGTCAGAAACGCTTATTAAGCCTAAAGTAAACTATAAAAAAACTAAAGACGCTTATAAGGTGAATGAGATAAATTTTCCATAGCAGTAAATTTGAGTAAAGAACAATGTAATTGGCCACGAACCGAAAAAGCAATTATGTTACTGGGGAACTTATTTTTGCTAAAGATGATGTAAAATGCTAAATCGGTTACGCCATTTTATCAACTCGTGGAGAGATAGTAGGCTATCTAATTATGGAAACACAATTATGCTACTCTTCAAAAGTCGTTGAATTTTTTTATTTCCAAACTTAGGCACTTTTAAGTTGAGCGCAATCATTCTCTCAGCGAGTATACTTCTCCATCGTAGGATCAACGTTCTTGCTCGAGATTCAATGGCGCTCGATCCATCCTGATGACATTTTATTTGATTGACAAGCACGGGAAGGATGAGTAAATCAGATGGATTTTTTTCCAAAGTCGGTCAAACGTTTCTCAACAAAAAATGTCTTCTCCGATGTTTCTATTATATAAAGATCCTAATTGATTATCATTGACTTCTCGGGAGAGGTATGACGCTACTCAATAAAAAAATCATTAATCATGAAAGATAGAAATCATAAAGATGTTAGAGCTTATGTAATTAACCAGAGAAGAAATCGCTCCGAGTAGAGCGTGTTTTTTATGGTGAATACCAATGCGATACTCTTGAGATATCTCAAAAATGTTCTTTTAATTTGTCGTGTTTTTTCACCAATTCTCGTTCCTTCCCTAGTTGACAAATGAAATTACGGCGAAAAGCTATAGCATGTGAAACAATGTACAAGGGATGCAGTTGAAAATAACGGAAATAGTTTGGTACTGTGGTCAGGAATTGACGTTTGTGTACGCGACAATCAAAATATATATTTGATTCTGTATGAGAGGGTTTAGATGAGTTTAAGAAAATACACAAGACCGTGTACCCTAGATTTCTCAGGGTTCGCACGAAAATTGGTAATCGAAGGGATATAATTACAGCTTGTTATGTACCAGTTGATGGTAAGACTGAAATCGGGAAGCATAAGTTTCAGGGTAAATTGAGAGAAATATTGAATGAGTGTAACCTTGATGAAAGACGAACAGTATTAGTAGACATGGATGAATGGGTTGGTATTAGAAAATATGCCTACGAAAAAGTGGTTGGCGACTTATGGCGACCCCCATGTAAATAATAATGGAGAAAATTTGTTGAGTGTGTTCATGGAGAAATGTTTGTCTCGAATGCGTGGTTTAAGCATAAATATATTCATTCGCACAATTGGCAAAGGGTTGATTCCAAAAGCATGATTGATTCTTTGTTATATGATGAGTGCTGGGGTCATTAGTGAAGGACACAAGGCCAATGAGAGGAGTGAGGAATAGATCAATATTTGGCCGTTTCAAAAGAAGATATGGTAGGAAATTGGGTAGCAAGGAAGATTAGGTGAAAATATGGAAAACAAATGCAGAGATCTACAATCGGCACGAATGGTGGTGTGATAGGTGAGGGTAGAGCTCACATAATACTTAGCCCCACGCCATATAAAATTCACACATCAGGGTAGGGGAGTCAGTTCCTTTCCCTGTGCCTCCTGCGGTTTCCCAGGTAGATATGGTACTCTCCAGTTGGAAGCCCAGTGCCTTACCCACTGGACAACCACACCCCTCGGAAATAGAATTAAGGGTATAATTCAGGAAGTACGCAATAACGCAGGAAGGCAGCATGAACTCATACTTAAGGATATACTGAACTAAAATATGGCTGGATGGAAACAATACATGGAAAACGAAAGTGTGAGTGGTGCCCGAGGAAGTTTGAAAGGAATGATTGTGAAATGCGTTGACAAATGTGGGGAATGAAAGACGATTCCTTACGGAATGAAGGAGTGATGGGTTCTGAGTGCGAAGAAAGTGACTAAGAATGGGATGATTGAAGTTGAAGGCGAGGAAGCTCGGAAGATTGCATGCGTGTGAATTGATAACAAAGGGAAAAAGTATAAATGAAAAAATACCGTGAAATAAAGTAGGGAAAGAAATGTCGGAAGGAAAGAAAAAGACGAAATATCAATAGCGGAAAAAATGTGCAGTTATTTTAGAAGGAGATAAGAAGCTGTTTAGGAAATGAGTGAACAGCGAAAACGAAAAAGAAAAACACATTTCTTCGATGTGGAAATCTTCTAATCGACTATGATATGGTTGGTCAATGTACTCGTTATGTAACAATAGGATAAGATTCCGATATAGATTATTATTAGACGGAAGTCATCCAACACCATTATTTATCAGATCAAAAAATTAAATGGGAAAAATGGTGAATAAATTCTCCCAGACTAGACAATTATGTCGAAACAGTGAGAAGTCCCTTTTAAACAGCACGGATCTCCTATAGGAGAGACGGATTGGGGCCCTGATTCTGAGCATGGGATCTAGAACTCCTGTAAATATGGTTCCTCTAAAGGCCAGTTAGTTTCTTGTAAAGAGAATATTCAAGAGAAGAACAATAGGCGACCGCCAAAAATTCTGTCATGGTTCCGGGCTGCAACTCGTGAAAAGCTTATTCCTAAACCCGAAATTTTAATATGTATGACCAATTTTATGTTTAGAGCATGGTAATCCAGGGGGCGTCACTCCATCACCAGTTTTCATAGTCAGTTCAATCATCATCAACACATTTGTAGGAAAATAAATGTGTGTTTAAGTGTCCACACTCTCTCCGAAACCACCTACTGAGGAGAGAAAAAATATTCATAGAGTGGGATACCAGTAAAGTTAAGGACTACTGGAGCGTCTCAAGATGCTTTAAATGCCAGGCCTATGGACACATTGCCAAGTATTGCAGGCAGACAGACGTATGTGCTCACTGTGGAGAAGGGCATCCAACAGATAAGTGTTTAAATAAGGATAAGGAACCGATTTTCTTTCACTGCAATAACGCAGATAAAGATGCGAATCACCCCACAGGTGATAGATCATGCCCGGCATTCATTAAGGCTATGAATGTGGAAATAAATCGAATCGGTTATGAAACTTAGAATCGGACAAATAAACTTGTCTAGATCCTATGCGGCTTCGATAGAGATTCATCAGATTCAAAAAGAGGAAAAACTGGATGTATTACTCATCCAAGAACCATATTCATACAAGGGGAAAATACCAAAGTGCGGAGGAAGGATCTATTACGATCAAACGAATGATGAGTTGGATCTATTACGATCAAACGATGATGAGGAAGGATCTATTACGATCAAACGAACCTTGGGCTTCAATAGTTGTATATTCAGAGGAAATGGAGGTATTATACCTCTCTGAGCAAAGCTCCAAAACTAATGTATGTATCTATATAAATAATTATGAAATTACTCTGGTATCGTCATACTTCAAATTTTCTGACAAAATAAGTGAACACTTAAAAAATGTATCACATTGCCTCCAAAAATTCAAAAATGAACCAATGATAATTGGAATAGATGCCAACGCAAAGTCCGTACTATGGCACAGCGATCGAACTGATGAACGTGGAGAGGAATTGGAAGATCTAATATTCACCACAAATACAGTGGTTGAAAATAAATGTACACTGCAAACCTACCATGGGGCCACTGGCCATGAAACAAATATCGATGTGACTCTTTCAAAAAACTATAAAACAGTACGAAACTGGAGAATAACAGATGAGTCAATTAGTGATCACAGGTTAATTCTGTTTGAAGAACATCAAAGTAATAAGAGAGCAGTGAAAAATCCCAACTTAATGACATCAGAGCATAACTTCAGACTTGCAAACTGGAAAAAGTTTGATGAAAAACTTGTAACACTGATTAATGAGAGTAATATTCATGAAATGGATACTAATGAAAAAGCAAATGAAATAAAGAATATGCTAAAAGAGGCATGCATAGAGACAATACCCCTCAGCTCTGCCTATGATCATAAGGTCCCAACGTGGACCAAAGAACTAACCATAATGAGGAAAGAATTAAGGCGGAAACGTCGAATTCTAGTTAATCATAGAGGAAAAGGGGAAGAAAAGTCAAAAGAAAAAGAATATAAAGACCTAAGAAATAAATATGTAAGGGAAATTAGAGTCAAAAAAGAGAGTATTGGGAAGAGCTCCTATCTGAAGAAGATTTGGATCCCTGGGGCAAGGCGTATAAGATTATTAGACGGAGTGCCAAATCAAAATTTGCAGTGACCCAAATCCGTAAGGTGGACGAAAGCCTCACCGAGGATGTTAGAGAATCTTTGGAAGTAATGCTAAATGCATTATTTCCCAGTGATGATTCTAATACCAATACTCAGGATCATAAGAATGTGATAGAAATACTCCGTGAAGAGTATACCGAAGAAGATGCAGTGCCATTCACGGAAGATGAACTCAAGATTGCAGTAAAACTACTTAAAAATAAAAAGGCTCCTGGCGATGACGGTCTTAAGTCAGAATTAGTAAAAAGAGGGTATTCACGGATAAAAGATCAATTTTTAGAACTATTAAATCAAATACTGAGAACAGGAAAATTTCCCAAAAGATGGAAAAGTGGGAAATTGAAGATCTTTCTAAAAGATAGTAAAAGAGATCCGCAAGACCCGAAATCATATCGACCGATAACATTACTGCCAGTGCTTGGAAAAATAGCCGAAAGAATGATCTGTAAACGAATAATCGATCACCTGAATGGACGAGAATTTTTCAGTAAACATCAATACGGATTTATAAAAGGAAGAGGAACACTAGACGCACTAGAAAGGATGTATGAAACGGTGAAAAGCTCTAGAGAAAAATATGTCCTAGCGGTGTATCTGGATATTGCTGGAGCATTCGATAACGCATGGTGGCCGGAGATATTAAGAACATTAAGGAAAGAGAAATGTCCCAAAAATCTCTACTACGTTATAGAGGACTATTTCAAAGAAATGACGGCAAAAATGGAGTATGAAGGAGTAATAGTCACAAAAAGTTTGAGTAAAGGATGTCCTCAAGGATCCGTACTGGGGCCAAATCTCTGGAATATACTCTTCAATGATTTTCTGGATATTGATGTTGAAAATGCAAACCTTATAGCTTATGCAGACGATGGACTTCTGATAACATCAGCCAACTCCCGATCACTTTTGGAAAAAAGGACTGAAGAAGCACTCCAAAAGATCACGAAATGGGGAGAAAGAAAGAAATTAAAGTTTGTGACGAATAAAACCTTTATGACCTTATTAAAAGGAAAATTGGACCGAAAACCGGTAGTTAAAATAAATAATGAGAGTGTGAAGTACAGTAAAGTAGTCAAATACTTAGGAGTGCACGTGAGAGAGAACTTGAATTTTAGCAATCACTGTCAATACCTCACAAAAAAGGTAAAACTAACATTTCAACCATTTAAAGAAGTGGCAAAAACCAATAGAGGGTACTCATGCAAAGCGTTGAAAAAATTATATGAAGGTGTTATTGAACCTATCCTTTTACATGGGTGTGAAGTTTGGCACGGTGAAATTGAAGCAAGAATGAAAAGTAGAGAAGAAATCCTCCGAACACAGAGAGCAGCGCTACTAATTGTAAGCAAAGCTTATCGTACTGTATCCACAGAGGCTCTGAATGTAATCACGGGAATTCCCCCAATCGATTAAAAAATAAGAGAAAGAGTAGAGATACGGAAAAATAAACTGGAGAGGAATGACACGAAAGAGATGAGAAAAATAATAAGGAGTCAAATGATGGAGGAATGGCAGGAACGCTGGGAAAGGTCAGTCAAAGGAAGAGAAACGTATGAATACTTTCCTTTAGTAGCAAGCAGATTTGAAAGCAAATGTAGAGAAATAAATCATTATGTTACACAGGTAATTACAGGGCATGGAAATTTTAGGAGCAAATTAAAGACGTTCAATTTAACAACAAGTAGTCAGTGTATTTACTGCCCGAAAATAAAAGAAACTGCCTGGCACGTTATATCGGATTGTGAGCATTACTCGGAACATAGAAAATAAATGGTTAAATCACTTAGAGCTTCAAACAGTGAGTGGTGCAAGAGTGAGATAGTAAGGGAAAAAAGACACGATCTCTTTCAGACTATGTGCGTCGTAAGAGTAATGAAGAAAAAAGAAGAGGAAGATCAAGCGGAGCGCCCACAGGAAAAATCTCGACGCCTCAGAATCCAGCCTGGACAAGAACCCAGCCCAGACGGTGGAAGGAGGATAGCAGACTGGGGAAGAGGAGAAACGGCCCAGGAGTGAAGAAATGGGAAAGAGAAAAAGAGGCAAAGGGAAAAAGAGAAAAAGCGGCAAAGGGAAAAGTGAAAAAGAGGCAAAGAGACAACGAGGCAAAGAAACGCGTTAAGTGCCGACGATTCTACACTCCTACGGTGTGTAGAGGAGGCGGACAGCTTGCCAGTGAACGCTAATCACTGGCGAAACAAAACTTGGACGTGAAAGACACGCAAAAGGCGAAGAAAAAAGCGGCCCCCGGAATTAGTGGTGAACTAAAAACCGGGGGGGTGGCGGANGCGGAGGGCCCGCGGGGGATTTCCCCCATACCAGCTGTCTCCAAAACCAAGAGCAAAATAAGAATATAAAGCAAAATGTAAAGTTAATACGCGTACTACGTTAAGGTCTGAAACTACGGGACATTTTTTATTTGTTTCGTTTTAAATGTGTTATTTTAACCAATAGCTTTCACTTTAGAAGAGCATTGGATTTAATATGTTTTTACCCAAAAACACATTTTGGAATAAGTCAAATTTTAAACACGAATTTCGGGATTAAATATTTCTAATCAGTTAAATAGGGTAGGAATTGTCCCTTTTTGCAAGCAAAATTATAATATGCGTTGAGTTATATAAATTCTAATTTTAACATAAAAACAGGATTATTAAACATTTTTTGACGGTCGCAAAACTGAGATCCATATTCATCAATAGGAACCCAAATATACGTTGATTTGAACAAAGCAAGAGGCATAACTACGGGATGACGGATGGATGAGGCTGAGTGTGCACCACACTGATAAAAAAAAAGTCATCGCACTTTCAACTCAGTCTACTTGAATTCCTGTGAACCGTCACGGAGGCGTGTGGTAGGGGCAGTTAGGGCACTCTCCTTCACCGTGTGAATGGGACCTGCTTATAATATGAATGCCCAGATAACAAGTGTGTTCTTCGATCGTGGTTTTTGGAGTGCTTTCTTCCTTTGTGATCAAGAATTGCGTGAGGGGTGAAGGATTATTCAATCTACAAGTGTCAATTTCTCACTTTTTTTTACCCAGGCGGTACAATCTGCCGATATGGTGTGTGGCCTTGATAATTCCCCCTGTTTCATAAGTAAGCTCAAGCGCCCTGCACCCTTTTAAAAGTCTTAGCCTCGCATGCCATCTTCGTTTGGGACTTTAGGTGCAAATAAATACCGAGAATTCTAATGCTAATTACAGGTATCTAGTTTCATTATCCAAGGTACCATTGCCAATAATAATACTCAATTTCATTCAAGGTTGGTGACCAAACCCCTCCTACCACAAGCCTCGCGGCGGCTTGCAAGGTAAGATGTTGATGTAGATATCCCGAAACCATTGAAACGTCAATAGCAGGGGTTTGTACCATTACTTAGTTACCGAGAAATACCTAAGATTTGTATAAAATCTGTGGTAGGCGTGGTAAATTTGTGGACTCATAATAACTCATGATAAATGAAAGTCAAACATGTTGTAATATATACACTAATTTAATATAAAAAAAATTTATAGTAAAATCCGCCCGGTTTCGACGTTAAAGTATTATCATCAGAGGTAACTAAGGTCATACTTATTTATATATTAAATTTGCGTGGATATTAAACGATAAATTCAATTTCATTCAACTGGGATTTGTGCCTAAGGTCCTGGTACCCACTGATGCCCTAGTTTTCTTGCCCTAGGTACCACAACACCTACTTTATGCTTACGTGGGATCCGCCATTTAAGACGGTGGGAGCTTTCATGATTTCATGCGTATATTTCACAAAACTCGAGTAAATTTTATTTCCAATCGATAGACAAACGTGCATCGCTTCCCGATAGGTACTTCTGGACTTGGATTTTTTGCTGACCAGTGGACTCTCGATAACTGCAATATCGGTGCCGTGAAGTTACGTGAGAAGCTTTTCCAGAGTACTGCAAAGATCCCTTTAAAGATCATTTTAATTGAATCCATTAGATTCAATGATAATGGGTTTTCTCGGTAAACGCTTCTCCTGACGTAGGTACGTACCTGGAATGTTTTGTCAATAGTGATTTTATGACTCCGGGTAAAATGTCTTTTGCTTACAAAACCAAGGGTGGTCGTACAAAAGCTCATCAAATACCCTCAGCAATCAAAGGACCCACGCATGTTATCGATTTAGAGAGTTTGATGGTAGCTTATGTTTCGGTCACTTATAACATAGGTGACGTAAATGGTCAATATGTTCTTAAACTACCTCTTAGTAAGTTTTCCTAATTCTTGCGACTGCGAATAAAATCCATTTGAAATAGGATTTTTTTGTGAACCACATGAGACAGAGATTTCCTCTACTGTGCAACGACATGACATGGGAGTGAAGAGACCCAAGAGAGAGGTCACAGGGTAACTGACATCTTAGTGAGTCACTACTATTTAATGAAGGGTTATTAAAGTGACAATTGTGAAAAAACAACCATCACTTAACGATACAAAATAAAATAATATTTTAATAAAAGCAGGCAGGTAATATTATTTTACTTGGGTTCTAGCATCGCACAAAACAATTTAATGAATTTATCGTTTTAATTGTAGGGCGTGGTATTCCAGTGGGTAGAGAGCTGAGCTACTATCCGAAGGGCACGGGTTCGGTTCCGGGTGACGCATATGGTCACCCTCAGCTTCACCGATGCTGTGTGATTTTACTGGTACCAGTTCATCCTGGGAAATCAAAGGCGGTACAGGGAAAGTAACTGACCCCCGTACCCTCATGTGTGAATTTCACGCGCACCGCACCCGTATCACGGTAATCGAAGGGCCCGGGTTCGATTCCCCGTTCAGGCGAATGATTTTTAGATTGTGAATTTTTCGCATATGTATTCTCACGTATGTTTATAAAGTAATTGTCATTCCGATTACATTTTTGAAATACTAAAATATTCCTTATTTCTATGAAGAGAGTTAATAATTAATGACATTAATTCAACACGCATTCTAAAATCGATGGCAAAAGTTAGGAGTTCATTTCTATATTTAATTTGTTAAAAAAACATCACAGTAAACAACCCGAAGGTCGGATCGGTAGGTGAGGGTAGAGCTCACCCAGCACTTAGCCCAACGGAGTGTGAAATTCACACATCAGGGTAGGGTGGCGAGTTCCTTTCCATGTACCGCCTGTGATTTCCCAGGATGACTTTGTACCTGGAAAATGGTACACAGCTTGAGTGAAGCTGAGGGTGCCCAGAATCAGTCGTCACCGGGACTCGAACCCCGTCCCTCTGGTCAGCAGTCCAGCGCTCTAACCACTGGACTACCACTAAAACACACTCACTTAAAAATTACAGGACTGATTGAACATCGAATAATGTGTTAAATTAAAACAAAAAATAATTTCAAGGTCTATCACGATATTCCAAGCACACGTGTCCATTTTCAACTGTCACAGAATAAATGGCATGTTGACATAAATTCCCGTTCATTTATTGAGCATCGTAGGCACATAATTGGGTATGAGGTGCTCAGTCGACCGAAATCATAACTCACCATATAAAAGTAGGAAACGCGTAAGGCCATTTGAACTCCCCGAAGGACACATGTTGTGGATTGACAATGGTACTCACATTAGTGGCTGGTGACATAACATGCCCTGCCACAAGCCTTTTCGGCGGCTTGCAGAATATGATGTAAATGTAGGCTCTCGACATTGGTGAGATTTGAATCTTGTGTATCTGGGACGAGGAAATATTTTATTGAAGCTTTATTTCTTATAAGTTCATGGTTTCGCTAATATATTATGGGAATAAATGATTTTTAACATTCCTAACTCAATTCATGTTGTGACCCAGAAGCTAGTTATGCATATTAGAATTGGCGGTTCGTATCAAATCTGTTGACTTAATAATAGGCAGAACAAGTTAAATGCAATTGAAAAGGGGTTAGTAATGTACGGGTAGAACTCTCGTAAAAAGGAAGTTATCGTATTAAATTCTTTACCTCATGTAAATTTTATTTATGATGCACGGGGAATTTTGATTACCCGTCAAGGAAATCGCTTACCGGGCCAACCTCCTATTGGCTTTGTTAATTTGTCGGTAATTTTTCATACATTTGACAATGGGGTTATGGTGAGTCAGCTCTCGCATTAAATCCGACTATTTAAGGTAGAACTTTCTAATTTGAGTGACTTCCATAATGATAAAAGTGAACCTTTTTTTTCTACATCTCCTTTAAGCAAGCTTACAAAAGGGCATTTCGAACCGAATGACACAAGTCAAACTTAAAATAAATGCTAACACGCGAAAATTATGTAACTCGATAATAGGAATGCATCCAGAAGGTTGGAGGGTTAACCTGACGGTAAAAAAAATAATCTTCCACAGAGAAGCCAGACGGTGGATACAATGTGGAGTGCACCAC
>LYUA01001637.1:7964-18404 GCA_002093875.1 Calopteryx splendens
TATTGTTCAGAAGTGGTCTGTCTAAATTCATTAAAAGAATCCACATCACTTTGCAAGACATTATAATGTACTTTTAATATTGGAAAGTATATAGATATATTTAACCCCAAAGCTGAATTGAATGATTTGTTTTGGGGGACTTGAGGACTGTGAATATTTTATTATGTGATGAGTAATTGATATTCAATGGTAGAGTGCTGTAGTTGTATCTTGGAAGGCAAGCGATTGTGACAAAGAATGGGCTGCAGGTGATTATTTAAGGAAATTCTTTATTTACAAAATTCAAGCACTGAAGGTAGAGAAAGAGGTATAACATATTATATTTGGTTTAAACTGGGTTGCTGGACAAGAAATAGATATATTAGGAAAGAAAATATAGTAGATTGAAATCTCATGGCCCATGTGCAGAAATTAGTTTTCGGTCTTAGCAATTATATGCTGGAGAAATACAGTTAGAAGAGATTGTAGGTCAAGTGACCATCTACCCCCACCTCTGCGTGCTCACTTAGCCTTCCCTCCACATCTACACGGACATGAATATTTGCCTTCCCTTCCACATTAATATTGCACCACATATTTGGCAACATAATGAGCAATGGATGGCATGTGAAATTTATTGCTTGTGTACATATCCTTGACACAAACTTTAAACTATGTTTGTCCAAAGGGTGCATCCATTTTATGAAAGTGTGGTATGTGTTTTTTCATGTTACACATTCCTATTGAGGAATGGAGAAAGGAATATTGCCAAAATATTCCTTTACATCAAGTGATAACAATGCTGGAATTTGAATCATTGAATAATGTAGAAGAGGTTCTGGAATCATGTGATCATCATTTGTCAACCTTGGAAAATCATAAACTTTGCATGAAAATTTGAGAAGATTTTTAGAATTTTGGGTAATCTTTACATGTATGTGCACTACAAACATGGTCTAGCAGATGCATGCCTATGTGATTTAAATGCATGCTAGAAAATTATTGATTCTTTCGATCTGATATTAATAGCATTTTCCAAAATTATAGTTTTTTCCATTCAGGAACACTGACACAATTCTAGAAATGGTGCATCATGGAAAGATTACTCTCTATATGAAATCAAATGGCTTAATCATGGAGAATAGATGGAGACATAGCAGTAATGGATACTGACTGAGTGTTGCAGGGGCTTGGAAAGGAAAGGGTAATATTTTGTAGCTTTTGGGTTACCCCCTTGCAAAAATCATATATCAACCCCTGATGCATGAAAGTGAAGCATTTATTTTCTACAGTATCCTTGGTGGTTGAACCATATTTCTTGTAATAGTGTGACATGTACAGAGAACCATTTATTATTATATTTGTATATAAAAGAGAGAGTTTTATGGCAACTCTACAATTCTTCCATTGGAAAAAGGCTTATTAGGTAACTGAATATACTATTAACCCAGGGAATTGGATATTCATGATGGCTTTAGCATTGCTATGTGACTCTATTTATAGTGTTATTTAATTTCAGACCTTTGTTAATTTTTAATAACTTACTTTAATTCAGAGGCTGAAGGTGGATTAGTATGGGAAAGATTTAGATTTTCCTCCGAGTCTGCTTGTGGTAATTCTTTGTTCTCCACTGGAAACAGGATATCTTCGTTCTCATATTCTACTGGTTCTATCAAGCTGCAAATGTCATCTTTTGCTGCATCACTTAGTGATTCTGATCCATCAAATGAGTCATCATCTTTGTGTCAGCAGTAGATATTGAAAAATTGAAGTTATAATTAAAGTAAAGGGGAAGAATACAACTTATATATTAACATTTCAGTCATTCCTTTCTGTTAATTCAGATGAATTTGTAATTTGCAAGTTCATTCAAATGCTTATTATTATGGCTACAGATATGATGTGATCAAATCTTCAGAGGATCTAGTTCTAATTATTGAAGTCATTATAATCCATAATGGACTGATTAAAGGAAAAAGGCTGCTGTAATTTTTTACACATTGCTTTTATAATTTTAAACTAATGAAATAGGTAATATGAACGTATGGCTGAAAATATTCATATTATATCAGTTACATATGAAAACTTAATTTTGGATATGAAAACTTATCAGAAGGAAAATGAGAGCACAAAAGTGTATGACCAATTTCAGTCTGCAATGGCCAGGAAAATATTTGGAAATTTATATTGCCTTAAACATTACCAAAAATACAATAATCGAGAATGCATTAATAGTTGTGCGGACAATGATTTTACATAGATGCTCCCCTTCTGAAGCCAATATCACTGCTTTTGTAATCACCCCTCACTTAAACAATATCCTTATTGAATTCAATTCTTTCCGGAGTAAGTAACACCTTCAAGTAATACTTATTACTATTAATTGCTACAAAATTAGGACAGAGTTTTCTTGGTACAATTAGTTTCGATGCAATTGGCGTCATCACCAGGTACATGATGATGACACCAATTGCGTTGAAATTAGTCGTACCATTAAAACTCTGTGGATTAAAACATCGTTATTTATCATTATTCAATATCCTGATTTATTATCTTGTGAGAATTTTGATGATATTTTTAATAGTTTCCAAGAAAAATGTATTTACCTTTTTAAAATAATAATGTTTATCTCAATAAAGTTGTAAATGCTACTTGAAGTTCATCAAGTACACAGAAATGAATACCTTTCCCAATTAACAAAACAAAGTAAAATTTCAGAGTAGGGTGGTCAAAAACCTCTGGTCACTGTTGAAATGCAATAGTTGTCCTGTCCTCCTTTAAAACTATGCTATTTCCAGCATAAGTAATAATGGTTCACATTTTATGTTTAATTACTTTGCTTTTAAAAATAAACACATATTACCAAATAATTAACCATGGCAAAAGGGCCTATAATGATGAAAGAATGTTTTAAAAACTGACAAAAATCCAAAGAAATGTGGAAAACCCCATTTCCACCAAATCACAGAATAGATCTCATTAACACTGCAGACAATGAATCTACCAAGAAATATTATTACAGGCTTCTTACATCCGGCCTCTGATTTCTTGGGCTATATATTTCTCTTTGTGTGATTATTCTTTAAACAATTTTACCTCTGTCGTTAATTGTTATTATGCTCCTTTCTCAATTTAAAATTGTTAATTTATCTCCCCTTCTACAGAGCATGAATTAAAAGCTATTGTTGAACCTTGGCTTCCTTTGACAACCTAAATAACCTGTACCAAGCCTCTAATGAAAATGTCATCCCATTGTGTACGTTCTATGGCCTACCTAAGGCTTTGGACAGCATTGACCATTCAGTAAGCTCAAAAATATGGGTATCAATTGTAAGTCCTTGGAATGGATTACCTCTCTGATAGGCAGCAAACTGTTAAATACTCTAAAATATGTAATAATATTTTAACTCATGACAGATCACCACCACTACTTGTTCACCGTGGTACCCATCCCCCAGGGGACCATTCTCGGCCCTTTACTATTAATTATCTATATGAATGTCCTACCTGACTACATTACTACTAGTAAACCCATACTGAATGCTGATGACACTTCATGCTTTTGGTCAAAACTGTGTCAATAATTCCATTGGAGACATGTTCCATTCATGTTCTTCACATTTTCCATCATTAAACATGGAAAAACTGTGTACTTAAAATTCCATGCCAAAAAAGTCCCTCCTTCCTTCGGTCCATTAATTAGGTTATACAATAATACATTAGGGAGCTCCTCACACATTTAATTCCTTGGTTTATGCTTAAAGGAAAAACTAGATTGGTCAACTCACATTGACTCCATAATGGTGAAAATGGCTACTGATAACATCATCCTCTACAAAAATTTTAAATGTAGTCTCTGTCAAAAATCTTAAAGTAATCTAATTTGCCAAAATAAATTCACCCTTACATTAAGCATTTATATTCTGGGGGAATGTTAGTTACTCCTCAAAAGAATTCTCCCTAAAGAAAAAAGCAGTAAAGGTTATCTGTAGAGAGTCATTTCAAACCCATGGGTAACCTTACTTCCAATCTATAAAAATACTTCCCCTTGCTTTTACATTCTAAATTCTGCCCTTTTTGTTAGGAAATTTCCTCTCCTATTCCTCACGAATTCTAGCTATCGCCAGTATGACACCTCCAGGAAACTTGATGTCCACTAATTGGAGTGTAGATTGTCTTTATACCAAAAGGGCCCTCATAATGCGGCATCTATAATTTATAACAAATTGCCTAATAAAATAAAGAATGCTTCATCACTTAGAACCTTTAAAAAAGACCTATAAACATGCCTATTTCAGAAATTTTTCAACATATGGGAGAGACTTAATTTGTGGGTTTATCATTTATTGATCCTTATTGTGAATATGAATATTCATATTATTTCATTTGATGATTTGTAAATTCTTTGTTGAAAATCATGTCTGTATTGACATAAGGAGTGAAAATATATTATTGGGTATTATTATTATACCCACCAAAATTTAGCCTAAGTATTTAATTTTTAGCATATTTCAGGATGTTCAGAGTTTATAATGAGTTATAATTTGGGCATAATATAATATTTCAGTGAAAGAATTAGTCTTTACATTTTAATGTCTCTGGTCACTAATCATTCGGTGCTTTCATTTCAGGAAATGTTCAAATGCAAAATTGGACAAAATTAGATTTGCTATGCTTCTTCTTAGAATTAGTTTTTAAAGATAATACCTAATTGGTCAGTTTCATTATATTATAGGAAGGATGTAAGATTTAGGTACCTATTCATTCATCATTGACCCTTTACATATTACTCTTTCTTTTCAATGATATTTACCTGTGCTCTGAATACACCCACTCATATCAACATATTCCTGTGGCAGGATTAGTATTTGCTGTCGACATTCTTGTATCTGCTTGAGAAGATCATTGCGGGCATCTTCTGCTGCTTGGCTCAGTTCAGCATCTGAGATGGTGGCTACCAGAAATGTTTCCACATCTGCATAATTAAATGAATTAACTAATGTTAAATATTTTTACTTGGAAAATTCTGGTGATAACTTAACCCTTTTAATGCCATTGGGCTGATCTACCAGCCACTTTGTTTACTTTGAGTAATGTGTCTAAATGACAAAATAGCCAATAAATATACTAGACAAGGGATAATAAACAATAGAAAATATTCCCCAAAAATATTGTCAACATTGGCAAAAACACGAACTTAATTACTTAAGATTAATTACATATATGTGTTTTGGAAACAATTTTTACAAAATTCATGGCATTGGCTTGGTAGTGTTCGTACAGTCTGCCCACAAGGGGTTGGCAGTTGAGTTTATTTTAGCAGCTTCTCATGATGACCTCAACCCCCTATTGTTTTTCTAGGTGAACATGAATCTGAAAAATTAGAGCTTGTGATCATTGCCACTTTTCGAAATGTAGCCAGACTTGGTGGTGAAGGTATAATATTCTCCTCTGCTAATTCTAAGGTCATGGGGTCAATTCCCGCATAGATGGGTTTTCCTCCATCACTTGGGGATTGGGTATTTGTATCTGTAAGGGATGGTGATTAAGTGTCTTGTATCACACTTGACAAAAGTATACGGAATTCATACTCGGTACATAACGAAGTAGAGGGTGTTCATTAGAGTGAGGAAGTGAGAGGAGTCAGGATTTTCATACATCTATCATGAGTTAAAACTGTTATAACCTGCACGATGTTGTCCACCTGCTGCAAATCTGGAAGAAATCCCTCATAATTCCTGTACAAGTCTGCGTTCCTTCTGTCCTCATGCCGTTCCTCAGATTATTGTGTGATATTTATAGGAGTCCTTTGCTGACCATTGCATTAGATTAATTAATCCCTCAAATAAACTTTCCCAGTCCTAAGAACTTCCAAAAAACCACAAACCTGAAGATTGGTTTGATAGATGAGGTTAGAGCTCAGCTAATATTAAGTCCAATGACATGTTAAATTTGCATATCAGGGTAGGGGAGACAGTTCTTTTCCCCGTGCCACCTGTGGTTTTTAAGGAAGATCTATTGAAAAAAAATTGTGAAGCCCAGAGGCAACACCTAGGATCGAACCAAAGTTTTATCCACTCTAAAATCACTCTCCTAAGGAATTATGGGGAGGAAAATCATGGGAAGAAGGATGAGGTTACTGCATCTCTGCATTGAACACATTCCACCCATAAAAACCTAAAAAGTTGGCCTGGATGGCCACTTAAATCATCTTAGTTCCTTAGCCCTGATTGGCCATATTTTTGGAAAATGAAGTGTGATAAAAAGTTTGAAAAACATGTATTGATCATAGAAGGTATTTATTTCTAGTGATAATCAAATGAGAAATAATAGTGGTTAATTAATGTAAATGCTGCCAGTGTCACTTGGTCTAACTTACTGTAGGATCTTTATCTTTACTCCATTACATTGCACACCCAATTTACCAGTGTTCAGGAACATTTAACTTAATCTCATGGAGCACCAAAGGAGAGGAAATGTACCCCTGAATGGTAGGCAACAAAAAATCATGGTACAGCGCTGAATACCCATTGCGCTGTCAAGAACGATCGGGAACCAGAAAAGAAGTATATTTTCAAACTATTTTCATAGACCACAGTATTAGGAGCTGTATGGGTAAATAAATTTGCTTTTGCATACTTGGCCCAACATATGAAAATTCGACATTAGTGGGTGACTTAAGTAGAAGATTATTTTGCTGAGCTGCCATTTAAAACAAATTAGCTCCACAAAGAATAGAATTTTTAGTCAATGAGAAAAGTAGATAGGTAATTTTATACCTCCCTGCCGTCCCTGGCCTCATTGCTCTTCCTTTCTGGCTGGAGGGTTATTTAGATGGGCGGACACACATGGGTCTGGGCGTGTCCCATGAAGGAAGGATATTATCACAGTGATCAACACGAAGGTTGGTTTGATAGGTGAGGTGCCCCAATAATAAATTCAATGACGTGTTTAATTCACACATCAGGGTAGGGGGCCCATGGGCAGTTCCTTTCCCTGTGCCGCCTGTGATTTCTGGTACCCGAAAAATTACACACCTTGGGTGAAGCTGAGGGTCCCCGGAGGCGTCACCCGGAACCTCAGGGTAATAATAATTTATTCTTCAATTGGTCAGAGGTGACATGGAACTCGTCATTAACTTGTTAGTAGCTTAGTAGCTCAGCGCTCTACCCAATGGACTACCGCACCCCTAAGGAAGGATATTTTATGGGGAAATTACTAGATGTAAAAGTTGAAGAGAAAAAAATTGTCCCAGAACAAATGTAAATTGATTTCCGGAAAAATAAAAACGTTAACTACTGTGCAATTATACCGTATTCATTTTTCCTCTCGCTTCCTGGCATAAACATATTAATTTTTATTGAAAAAATATTGGGTGTTATAATGTACAATACACTCAGTATATTGTCGCACTCCCCCCACCGATCTCGCGATAATCCTGTAACTACCCGTCGTTATGGTCTCTATTACACTTCGCTTGTGGAAAGTAAAGAAAAAAAGGGTGTGAAATTAACTAAATGCAAAGCGCGAAGTATATATAAAGGGCATGAGAAACCTTGAAACTATTTGTTGAAGTTATTTATAAAAATCGCTGTCTTTCATCGCTTTATTTTGGAATTAATTATGTCAAGCTCTTTCATTAGTCCATGCTTTCGGGAACCGGATGGTGTTATCTCGAGAAAATTCCGGGACGACCGCATTTTGCCACCCATGTTATGGTTGACCTAGGAAGAGAGAGGTTTACGAACAACGTACGTTGTTCGTAAACGTTGCTACGAAGAAATAGTAACTTTTTGTTAGGGGTCCTTTTACAGAATATCAATACGGCGTACCTATATCTTGACACGAGAGAGGTTTATCTTTGCGGCTTGTAAAATCTTTTATCATTCGGAGATATCCTTTACCACACCATTTCCAGGAAATTACCAATTACTGCGATGACCCTTTACTTGTCGGTGGAATACATATCAAAGTAAAATAATAGAATCTATGTGAATGCTCGTAAAAGCCATGAAAGTAATCTATATAATATGAATTATTATAATCTGACTTAAAACAGTTTTCAAATAGATTAATCGCTTGTTCTAACAAGTTTTCACATTTCGTCGAGTTGGTATTAGATTAAGTTTTTGTTCTAACCATTTGTAATGGATACTGTATTATATTTACCACTGGAAAGGTTCTTGGCACAGGAAAATCTAGGGTGTCAGAAAAATCGGGGTACTACTCAGCTAATTGGCAAAGTTTGGAGACACAAAAACTTAGTTTAGCGAAAAGTGGATTACGCAAAAATGTGGCTTATTTCTACGAGAAAAGGAAACGAAAAAATCTTAAGAACTTTACTTTTAAAATAGACGTACGTGTGTGCACATATAGAGGTAAATTATATGAACCGCATCCTTGATCGATTAGGGGAATGAAAACTTATGATTTCATCAAAACTGCTAAGACCAACCTTTCAAAAGTTTATCCACAACATCTTGGTCACCAGCATCCATTGTTTTTCGAAACTAATACAAGCTTCCTAACGGACCTTAACACTTTTACAGATTGAATCTATCCTGTACGCAGCTGAAAGAGTTCCAATTTTCCCGTACACCTCCCGCTAAGAAAAGGCATCTATGGTTACCAAAGGGTTGAATGGTGAATTTAATATATTAGTTCAAATGGAGGAATCATAATAAATATTTTAGTTATGCTGGCTTGAATTATTTATAAAAAGCAAATTATATCATTGTAAATTACTATTTAAATTCTGGCAAAATGATGCAGTGCTGCCATCTGTGATCCGACTTTGAAACCATTTAGAAAATATCCGTACGGAACGCGCCACACGCGCTGTTTCGTTGGGGGTTGTGGTGGTGTAGCAAACGTAAACATAGGCTAATGTCATATTTTTCTTGACCAAGTAGGATGTAAGGCTTGGATAAGTAACAATTTGATGGTATTTTTTTAACACGTAATTTCTATTCAAGCCGAGGTGCTTCCCTTTTTATACGCGCTATAGGGTAGTTGTTTATGCTTGCCGAACGGATACAATTAAAAGAAAAAACCGGGACATAATTTACGTTTCATTTAAGGGAATTGAACTGCTATCAGATTTTGCTCCAATGATGAGAAGAACTGAAATATTTTGAAAATAACCAATTGTCAGCTATGAATCTCGAATTATTAGGTTTGTAATAATTTTGATGGTCATTTGTGCTAGTATAAGATTAAGCATAATTCATTGCCTTTTTATTTTCAGAATCTTTTGGGCAGAACTATCCAGAGGTAAGAAGCTAGAATTATTAATGAATTTGTTTTTAAGTTTAACCCATTTTGGTGTTTATTAGTGAAGTGTTTACTTACTGAACTTGCTCTACAGGAATTCGACGGAACGCTTGATTGCATTTCCCTTGCTGTTACTTGCGCATTTAATAGACGAGGTACACTGCTTGCGGTGGGATGCAACGATGGGCGAATCGTCCTATGGGACTTCCTTACCAGGGGCATAGCAAAAATTATTAGCGCTCACGTGCACCCAGTTTGCTCATTGAGGTTAGTATTGGGCTATTTTTTCTGTTTACTCTTTGTGCAATATTGGTTTATTTTTGCATGAAAAAAGTTACCTAACGTTGCATTTCTATAACTTATGACGGTTCTGATTTTTTACGTTTGCCAATGCCGCAAGTTGTATTATTGCGGCGTTTTATTTTGAATGCTAAATGGAAACTTAGACAAATACTATAGGGTCATTCCATGTGAAATCGCCCGTTATCACTTTATCTATGTGCCCTCAAACCTCGTATTTTCTATGAGCCTTTTCTTGTGTTCTCTTTCTTCTTCTTACAATTAGATTTTTAGTTTTAAAATACACTCTATTTTACCCAAATATGATTTCTAAGAAATATTAGCAAACGGCATCTATGTCAATACCAGTGTGTTTAAATTTATTATTTATGGAAAATCACTGGCTAACATGAGAACGTTACTTTTAGTAATAATAATACCTTTATTCATCAAATCAATGTGTTGCGCATTACAGATGTTGTTAAGATTGTACATAAAAATAACTAAAAATAACAAACAAAAATGCACCTTAAACATCCAAAATATAAACATGAACCTACTTTTACTCCTACCTGTAATTCTTCCCATGCCTCCCTTACCATTTCCTCCTTATACTGCTTGTTGGAAGATTGCACTGGTCATCCAGCTGTTTTTGTTTGCGTGATAAAAAAACTGGGAGGGCATCCAATTTTATATTTTTCAGGCTCCATGTCCTATCCAATTTACTAATTACAATGGGCTTGATTTTGTCCATGCCCGTTTGGTTAACATGGAGCCCTACAGTCACATGCACTTGACTCTTTTTTCCTCCATGGCACCTTTGTCCTTTGAAACCCAAGGTTGCGTCGGGTAACTCGTTAAAGAATAGCCCAGTTTCATCAAAATTGTACCGGTCTTTGGGACTATATT
>LYUA01001637.1:70822-87625 GCA_002093875.1 Calopteryx splendens
GAGGGGGGAAAAGGGAAGTGTCAATAGCATTCTTAACTGTGAAGGAGCCTTCACCATAGGGGTCAGGGCCCACTGTTCCAGGTGTTCTCCACACCAAGTATGAAGGAGTGAGCAATGTTCAGAAGGTTGTTGATCATAACCATCTTAGCAATGCTTTTTTTTTTAATTTCAAATTCTTCCTAAATATCAATCCTGGTTCTCTATAATGTTCAAAGTTGAGAATGCTTGAGTCAAAATTACTTCATAGCACACATTCTTGAAAAGATGTTGACGGAAAAGGGATGTGGGATTCTCATTCCAAAAACATGTTTCATTTTTCTTCATTTTTCCTTAAACTTCCTCCTTGTTGCCCCAATGGATGTGGCTGGCCAGTCATTTTACTCTTAATTTTTAGTTCCCGCTCTTATCCATTCTTATAACTTTGACGCTGGTATCAAGAATGATATTTTTCAGATTTGGATTATTAAAAATTGCAATTTTATACTCTGATATGCCTCATTTCATTTTGAGAGAAATGTTACACAAAACTATATATCAGCGCATAACGTGCCCTTTTTCCCTAAAATATAGGGTAAAAATTCTATTATATGCACATGGCACTACTTTCATTTAAGCATTCCTAATGTTTAAATTTTTTTATAAACCAAATCCAAAAGCTACGTTTTTTCATCCAAAGATTGCACTTTCATATTAGCCCTAAATGGATTATAAATATTAATAAATGAGTGCATTATCCAAAAGTTCAGGGCTCCTGAGTGTTATTTTAACTTTGTTTTTCTACTCAAACTTCCTTCTTTAAATTAGGGTCCATGTTATTCGCCAATAAATACCCTATTTTAGTTTACATCATTTTGCTACTTCATCATGTTCATTTTTACTCGTTTAAGTTAGCCTCGTAGCTTCCTTGTAAAATTTTCTCTTGTCAAATATCTACTTATATCATATTTTCAATATTATCGTTATTTAAGTATGTTTGAGTTCCAATTTATGAATTTCTCTGAGCATAGGGCTGAATATTACTCCTGTCTAGTGATGAGTGAAATGCTGCATGTTTCTGTGAAATGCCATGTCTAGAGGAAGCATGCCTGGTTTGATTTGTAGCAGTGTCTTTTCTGAAGATGCTGAATTCTAATTTTTTATTTTCTCTGGAAATATTTAAGTCTAAGAGGTCCATTATGTTCTAACTTAGTGGTAAATTGAAAGGCTTTGTTGAGGTCATTTAAGGTATTTGAAAACATTTCCAATTGTTTAATATAACCATTCCTCGCCCAAAATTGTCATCCAAATATTAAAACCTCTGGTACACATTTTTGACCAAAGATGTGGGTAGCAAAAGTTCACATTTGAAGTTGTCCTTATAACTATTTGCTAAAAGTGGTTACAGAGGGTAAACCCATGGCTAGACCATCATTCTGTTTGTCAATGTTATATTTAAACTTGAAATAGTTCTGCTAACAGCAAGGCTTCTTTGCTCAGAACTGCTGAACAAATAACACAACATCCAAGAACACAGCGATGCACCTGATTGGGAGGCTTTATTCTGCCAGCACACTAGTTAGATTACTTGAGTGTGTCTCTCTAATTTGGGACAGATGTGGAGTCGTCATGAAACATGGAGTTATATTTTTTTGGCTAACAGATGATTTGAAAAACTCCTAATCTAGCAATTAGGCTAGGTTTCTGATGGACACAATAGTAAAATCTCAGCAACCCACACTACAATAACCCATTCTTCACCTCCATATTTGTTTACTCAATGTGGCATGGCAGACTGGTAGCTGAAATACACACCAAGTGGCAGCTAGTGGCAAAAGTTTGTATGGCTACTGGTTTAGGCAGAATGTTCTAATTCTTGGAAATTTTAGGTAGTACCTCATATGTACTTGGGTTGGGGTTGGTCCCTTCCCTCTAAATGTTTTCAAGCATTGCAAATGACTATGCATTTGTGTTTGTTATCTTCATAAGTACTCACTTCCCATAACTATGTGTCATGAGTCAAAGAATTGGCTGCGAAATACAAAACAGCATTTACAGGAAAATTGCTAATGTATATTAAGTCAGTCATTTTAAATATTTAGGGCAAATTCCGATAAAATCTCCTATTATTCTTTTTGTCTCAACTGTACCCGTGAAAAAATTGTTTTTAAGTTGTTAAGATATTTGGTGGTTGTGTGTGTTGAATTGACCTTTGATGGTATGCCTACCATACTGGTATGGGATATTTGGCATGATGGAACATTCTGTGTTGTTCAATAAGTGCAACAGAGTTGATAAAAGAGGTGTTGCTTTGGCCTGGCTATGTTCCCAACTCATTCACCTTAGGTGCTTCAAAGGGTCAATTTTAGGTCCTGTTTTTCTTCTTAATAGTAATGACCTGCCCTTGATTAAAAGTAGTAATAATGTTCATTCAGGGGTATTCACTGATAACACCAAATTTATTGTTTCTGAAATGAATGAAGATTTTCTAAGAGACACTCAAGTAGTATTGGATAGAGTTTAGAATTGGTGGTGAAATAATGGTTTGGTTCTGAGCAACAACACGACCCAGTTTCTTCCATTCAGCCATGTATGTTACACAATGAGAGACATTGGCACCAAATAAAAAAACCTATTATCTGTACAACTGATGCTATATTTTGGGAACTACATGTGTTACAGATAAGTAAGTATGTAGTCCATTCGTGTGTCCAACCTGCGTCTCACACTGATTGTAAGATACTTATTGTGTAGCATTTGACTTCTTCACAGAAAAGAATCAGTAGTCAATCCTAATTTGCTGAATTAAATGTTTTAACTAAGCCTTGCCTATAATACATACTGTATTTCTCTGCTCATAAGAAGTAATTTCATTATATCCAACTTCAGCAAATGAAATCTATCCTATCACACAAGAATAAATCATAAAATGCATTCACATCATCACTTAAAAATATGCATATTTTGTGCGAGTCCCCTAGCTATGTGTACTTATTAAATGCCTTACCCAATCATGTTTGGTCTTCAACCTTTTTAACTTCATATAATATTTAAGATGAAGCTAAACAAATGTTGATATTTAAATGGTATTGTTCTGTCAGTTATTTGATAAATTATCTCTTTGAGTACTGATGTGATCAATCAATATTGCTTTTATGTTTAGAATATTTTGTTTTTAATTTATAATATTTATATTGATGAATCCTATGCCTCCAGAAATACTGGAAGGTTCTTGGAAAAATAAAGGTTATTACTATTGCGGGAGAGATTCAAGCCTAAAGACCTAACCACTCTCTTAGGTTGAGATCATTTTAGCCAGTCATGGCAACCATGATTAGAATTTCTCCAAAATTTATTATGTTCTACCCTAATCAATTTGGAAGAATAAATCTGGTCAAATGAAGTCAGTGCATGTAGTTTGAGAATAATGCTACTCGGCTAGTATATTTGATATTTATACATATTTATTACAAATATTGTGGAAGTAGCTGTTCATTAGATGATTTGGGGCATATTTTACAATATGTATAATAAAATTTGGTGTTAGTAATTATGTGTAAGTATTATCTTATCAATTTGGTTAACAGCTGGAATTAATTTTTCTAACTTTTTGAGTGCTATGGATTCATGCTTAGAGAATTACAATTTTGGATCCTATCAATGTGAAAAATGTGTAGTTGCAAAGTGAACCTTAGAATGGTGATAAATCACCGGAACCATGTCTGGTGTATAAAATTAAAATCATTGTGTCAATTATAAACCCCTCTCACTACTCATAAATTCATTTTGTTTGCTTGCAGGATTAGTTGATGATAATTATTTACATGAGTGAAATTTTAATTGAACATGTTCCTGTGCATAATGAAAACATTAAAATGTACATTCCATTCTCTCACTTTTCACAAGATACTTGAATGAATTTATGTTTCAAGGTTCGCATCAGGTTTTCAGTGATGTCAATGAGTATTGATGGAATAGTAATTTATCAAGTGCATAAACTTCCCATGTATTGCATTTTCTTCTGTGAGTGAATAACATTTGGTCGTTTGTCAATAAATTAGTTGGCGATGGCAGTATCACTTTAAAGGGAGTATCATTCCTGGGCTAAATTATCAAAATGATTTTTGTCTCACCATTTTTTTATCTAGTTGAAATTTGGTCTTTGATTAATGCCCACATTTCAGAGTCTGAAATTTTTTTCTGTGTTTACGAAAAGATTGCTGGAAAATAGCAAATTACTCTTTTTGTGAATCTTGAAAGAACAACTAGAGGTATTTCATTAACGTATGACATTTTTCTTATGCTCAGTTGAAAAGCCAGAAAGGACTCACTGGAAAACTAAAGACTACTGATTTTATGAATACTTACCTCTAAATTTGATTTCAGTGAAGAATAAATACTGTTTTATTCATAATTAGCCTTAATAGTGGTTATTTTTTATATCTTTCACTTACAATACACAAAGAAAGCTGAACCAATTTTACATCACAATACATGCATTGCTGGAATGTGGATTAGAAAATAGGGAACAGTTATTTGCAGTCCTTCAACAAGAAAAAAAGATGCATGAAGTTCAGAAAGATTGAAAGATTTTTTTGGTGATTTAAAAACTCATGCAAGTTTTAAAAAAATCAGAAAATTGTTGTTTATTAATTATTTAATATTAAAATAAACTAACCCACATGAAAGAATAATCTACTTGTTCAAATGGGTCAAATTAAAGAGCTTGGATTTTGATAATAGATAAAATCCAATAAGTAATTAGCCTAATCAGATATGTGGTTGCCTCTCATTGAATGAACTCGTTAGTTAGCATATCAAAACTGTGTTAACTTACAAAAACTAATTTCTAATTACTACTAGAAGCTAGTATTTCCAAATTTAATGTCTCTTCATTATTTCTATAAGTTAAGCGTTTTGGACAATCGGCTTCTCTACTGTCAGGTTCATGAGCCATCATGTGAAGGCACTAATCCGTCAGTTATGGAAGTGAAAGATATACAGCTCAAGTCTCTCTGAAATGAGCTCAATGTCTTTTTGTTTGAGTTTTTCCCTCCAAACAATAATTGCTCAGGTTCTGGATCTATGCAAATTGAGGTCTTGAATATTTAGGATTTACTCGTGTCATATTTGTATATAAGTCTTAGACCTTACCACATAAAATTCCTTTCTGTAAGGTGCACCTGAATTTACTAAAAATGAGCACAAAACAAATAATATTTAACCTTAGTTCAAATATAAACCATTATAAAATAATGAAAAGTTTTCCATTGAGCCTTGCCTGACTTTGATGAGTAAACCATTGCCAGTTCTTCTAGAAAGAAAGCCCTAATATTTATCCTATCAATGTTAACGTGATGAATACATGTCTCACTCACAGGAGTACAAAATGTGATGATATTTCTGATGGAAGTTTTTGTAAGTGTTCTGTAATATAATTTTTAACTCTGAAAGATAGTTATTAGTTATAAACCAATTTTCCCTCAATAAAAATGGTGGGACAGTTCTTTTCAATCTGTTTATTCAAATGGAATGACCCAGAGGTTTAACTATAATGCGAAGTATTGGTCAACATTCAACCCAATAATTCATTTATGACCATTAAATTCCATCATCATTCACAAAGAAGGCATTAGTATGATAACAGGAACCAATAGGTATTTGATGTTGATTTGAATTTGGCCAGTATGAATGTGCTTTTTTATGGAAATGTGTTGTCCTTGATGTCATTCAATGGCAGTTGAGCTTTTTCATTTGATATATTTAACGATGAAGTAATTTCATTGGTCCTTCTGTTTAGATTAATTTGTTTTCACTATTTCCTTGAATGAAAAAAATGGTGAATTCAATGACTGGATATGTTGATTTAAAATTCAACTGCAAGAGTGAGCTTGAGCCATATGCATTTGAGTCTGCATGGTTTTCTTTTTTTTTTACTATTTCCATGTCCATATTACTTGATCATTGGTCAGTCTGGAAGCCAAATGTAATTGTATATTGAGTCCGTGCCAGTTCACATAGTTGTAGTGTCAATTCAAGTATCATGTTCGGCACAAACTGAAATTCCTTCCCAGGTGGCGGCACAGTGGTTTCAAGGAACTATATCGAAGCGAACTAGGGGGATCGAACGGAGGTTCGCGGAGTAAATCTCGAAGTCGCTCGAGAAATAGGCCCAAGAAGGGCGCTTTCTCCCCTCCTCTCCCTTCCCGACTCCCGCGCACAAGGTCCCATTCCCGGGATCGATCTAGATCTGCACGTGATCGCTCCAGGTCGAATCACAATCGTGGCAGGACAGCCCGGGACCGTTCCAGGTCCCCAAGGGGTCGCTCCAGGACGCCGAGGGGCCGCTCCAGGACGCCTAGGGACCGCTCCCCGAGGGAACGCTCCCGCTCCGTCAGGGATCGCTCCAGGTCCGCTCGCGGGCGCTCCAGGGAGCGGAGGGAGCCCTCCCGTTCCAGAGGCGGTCGGCCCTCCACGCCCACCTCGCGACCAGGGCGGCACGGCCCCGGGGCCCCGAGGAGCCCCCCGCCCGAGAGGAGGGCCGCCGCCAACACCCGCGGCCGCCGCCGGGCGCGCTCCTCGAGCAAGACGCGGGCCCCTCCCTCGCCCCCGTCCCCTGCCCGATCGTCGTCCTCCTCCTCCTCCACCGCCTCCTCCGTCGAGTCCTGTTCCAACGAGTCCTGCAGCGTCTGCTCGCCGAGGCGCGGCTCCGAGGCCCCGCCCGTGAGGCACCACCGCTCCCCCGTGCACCGCTCTCGATCCCGCTCCTTCTCCGTGCCCCGCTCGGCGGCGGAGAGGGTCCGCTCCCCCCCGCGGCCTCCGGAACCCGCCCCCGCACCCAAGAGGAAGAAGGCGGCCGCGTCCTCGGGGAGTCGCCGCACCGCGGCCCAGGGCGGAATGATGCCCGGGGCCAAGGCCGCCCGGGGCGCCGGCAAGGGCGAGGTCGTCTCGTCGACGAAGAGGGCCCGGACGGCGGCCGGCAGGGCAGCACCCGAGGGCAACGGCGCGATGCACGAGGTGAGCAGGTCAGTGCACGAAGGACGGGGCGACGCAGGCAGGGGCGGTAGCAGGGGCCACGGACAGGAGGAGCCGCCCCTGGAAGCGGACCGCCGCGGTGCTGAGGGCAGGCGCCGGAGGGTGCGGTCGCCCGGCGGGAGCAGCCGGAGGGGCGGGGCGAGAGACCCGGTCTCGGTGAGCTCGGACTCCGAGTCCGAGTCGGAGTCGGTGTCACAGTCGTCCGAGGACGACACTCCGCCGCGCCTCACCCTCTCGGAGCGCTTCGGCCGGATGGCGCAGTGGAGCGTTGACCGGAGGGAGTTCGACAGTGTCCGCATGCGCATCACCAAGGACTCGCATTCGTCCGGGAAGAAGGTGGTCATCGAAGACGGGGCCAGCCTCTCCCCCCCGCCCTCCTCCATCGACGGCTACATGAGGGGGTCGTACAACAGCGACGGCTACGGCCGACCAGGCGGCGGCGCTGCCTTCGGCCCCTCCGTGGGTGTCCTCCACCGCTCCCCGGAGCCGTACGCCACCGCGGGGCACGGGTCGTACCGCCTGGGGAGAGGGGACGAGTCGCCCAGCGGAGCCACCCCCGCGGGAGGCGCCGGGGGCGTCTCAGCGGTGATCCCGGAGGGCGGTGCCCTCGGCGACTGGGACGACGTGCACGTGAGGTACCGCTACTACCGCGACCGGGGGTACTTCTGGGATATGGGACTGGAGGAGTACGCCAAGTGGGAGGAGTGGTGGGGCAAGTACCAGGAGTGGCTGGAGATGGAGCGGTACTACGAGCAGGTGGCCCAGCACAGGGAGTGGGCGGCCGCTGCGGCGGCGGCCGCGGCCGCCTCCGGCAGCCGGGCTCCCCGCCACGGCGGCGGCGGTAGCTACGGGAGGCGGAACCGGGGCCGGAGCCACGACGACCGGGGCAGCGGGGACGCGGTGGGCGAGTCGCGGCGCGGGAAGGCCTCTGGGGGCGGCGGGGGGGCGTGGACAGGGGAGGCGGGAGGAGGCGGCGGCGGCGGTGGAAGGAAGCGCAGGAGGTAGTGAGAGTGGATGGGTACCAATTGTGTCTGATTAGTGGTCCTCCTTTTGGAAGTTATTTCATGGCCGTTTCTTATGTGGTACCATGAAGTGAATTTACCTACTGCCAATTATTAAGGACATAATGGTAGGTTGTGCATAAGAAATATATGCAGTTGTGTTACTGGTCTTCTTATCTGTTTTTCCCACATTTTTCTGATTTTGTAAATGTGGCTGGATGGCTATAACATTGATTGATCAGGAATTTTTTACAACCCCTCAGTGCTTTTTGCACTGTTACATTGCTTTATTCCAGCCATTGTATTGATATGTGTATCACATAAGTTTAGCGTCCCAAGAGTAGTTGAAGCAGAATCCATGGCAAACACTTTCATCTCAAAATACTAAACATTTTACATACAGACTTTTCTACAAATATTCTCCCACCATCCTTTTTCATCTGGTCACTATGCTCGGAGGAAATAAAGTTGAAAGCCAAGTGTGATTTCTCTTGCTGAGTAAAACCATGCCAAGCACCAGTTGGCAAAGTTCTTTTGACTGCAATGATAGTCAAGATGAACAAGGTTAATAAGTATTGAAGTCCATTATGACTTCAACCTCTTCATAATACTGTTATATGGTGGTCCTCTTTAAATAATATTCCACATCTGGGAAATCCAAAATTTATTTGACTAAATATTTTAGTGAACCAAAAATTAATTTTTGAACTATTTTTTGGGAACTAGTTTGTAGTAGTCGACAGTACATGGTGAACCCTTTTTGGAAAATTCTCTTGTTAGAATTATTTTCACTTTTTTAATCAAGTTTAGACTGCCCCATGTGAAGTTGAATGCCATCTATAATTAACTGGATGTGGAAACATTCCAGATGTTTGAATGTGAGAGGGGAATATTATGGACATGTTGTTATATCATTTAATATTCATATAGATCTGACTCTTATTGGAGTGAGTGTGCTTGAAATTGTGAGTTAAATATTTTTATAATCTGGTGTCATGCTTTATTTAATTAGCTGGTTTGTTTTTGCTGTGGGCAATCCTTTTAATCTTACATTTTGGTGTTGTTTTGAGTGTTCATGCAAGATAATATGAAATATTAATTTCCTTATGAACTTAATTGTTTTGTGGAAGGAATTGTTTCACGTAAATGTATTATGCTTAATCCAAGTTAGAGTAAATCATTATAATATTGAATCATAGAGTGCATTGCACCCTTAGAGAGACTGAAATATGATTATTTCTTCAAATTATTTCCTCCTAATGTGTCTGAGATGAATGTATTGAATTCATCAAATAGGCATTAAAATATTATCTATGTATAGAAGTATATGCTTGTTACTATGTAGTGAAAATATGTTGAAATTTTTTAATTTTTTGTTAGCTGATTTTTACTCCCATTTATGTGATGAGTAAAAAGCAATTTTAATTAATCCAGGTCGGTGTTGAAAGTTGCTCCATTGTCAGACCTAAGTGCATGTACATATGTTTCATGACCGATAATATCATGAGTGGACAACAAGTAATGGAGAATATGTATTGTGTTTTGAGGGAATTCTATCTGAAAGTTGACCTATTTCATGATGTGCTTTTAGACTCACCTAGTCAGTGCAATTCAGCAGAGATGTGGGCTGGCCTCTTGAATAATTCAAACTACAAATGTAACAGTTGCACAGTTTTTTTACATGGATAGTAATTTTATTTATGACTTTGTGTGTCTCAGCTCTGGTTTTCATGACAATAGCATCTCTCATTGTATTGCTGTCAGTTCGTCACTGTCAGTACATAATGACAGTGGTTTGTGCTTGATCGTACAGAGCCTCTGTAACAGTTTGGTTTAAATGAAAAAATATCAAAAAGAATAAAAATGATATACCCTTCAGCTTTAAAAATTCTCATACCGTGTCATTTACTTACCTTTTATACATTTATACAATTATTGTTGTAATTTAATTTCAACATTTACATTAATTTTTTTAAACAAGGAGTATGTTTCAAAAGAGAGCATTAGAAACAATCATATAGATCAGTGGTTCTCAGCCCCATCAAACACACTGCTCCCGTTTCATAAAAAAGTATTTTGTAATGTCCCCTTTATCATTCTGTGTAAAAAGTAGCACCAGGCAAAGATTAAAGACCAAGGGGAAGATGGGGAAGTCAACGGTATAGGCTGGTTCCCAAGTTTTACATCCCAGCGCCTCTTAGTATCGTGCCAGAAAATGTAAACTCACGGAGGAAGTTGTAATGACAGACAAATCCCATCTTCCACTAGTCTTCTTTGTTCATTCACCATGCTGCCACAATGTATTCTGTGGCACTGCATTGGTTTCTATCCCGGTTTGGATTGCATTTGCATAAAACCTAATTGCCTAAACTAAAAAGATTTAATATTTTTTCATGAAAAAATTAGTTCATTTTATCAGTTATTTTGCAACATATGCTTTATGCAAATAAATATATATGTATATAGCTTCTTCCAAAAAATAATATAGTAACTAAAAATAGTTATTGCGTGTTCATAATTTCATTTTTAAGTTGATTTTATTAATTTATGTATGATGAGACAAATCTTATCTCCAGTGAACCTTCCAGTCCAGTTTTCCTGCCATAATAAATCCTCTCTTTCGGAGGTTTTGATCCTTACTCTTGAGTTTTGAACGGTCTGAGGAAGGTGGGATAAATGAGTAGTGAGCTTTTTTCCCATCTAGGTAGCGCTAGTGTTTCTACTGCTGACCATGTGACACTTGGGATCATGTTGAATATTGGCATAACTTGGAACCTGCGGTCCTATACTTTTTTCAGGGCCCTGGCACCAGGTGTCTCAGCAAATCATTGCTCATGTCATCAACAACGTGGTGGCCAAGAAAGAATCTTACATTAATAAAAGAATCCATGAATCAAAAATTTATGAGGACTATTTTAAAAATGAACAGTCGTTTCTTGAATGATATATAATTGTGTAGGTTGCACAAGGACAATAAAGAAGAGTTTGAACTCAATGGCTCAAGGATCAAACTATGTGGAGGTTCATGGAAATAGGAAAAACTAGTTTTTTTTACTGAAGTGTTTTTTCCACTGAATTTTATATAGGTACAACTGGTTTCAACATTTGGGTGCAACGCTTAGTACCTGAAGATGGTGGCTAAGCGTTGAAAGTACTTGTAGCTAAATGAAATTCAGTGGAAAAAAACATAGTTTTTCCTTATTTCATGAAGAGTTTGAAACACCTTCTACTCACTAAAGTAAAATAGTTTTCCAAAGTAAATTGTTAAAGAAGGTTTTGCACACAATTTGATATTATGGTACAATTAATGAAAAATTAAGCATCAATATTGAAATATTAGGTAGTCCAGTGGGTAGACTGCTGAGCTACTAACTGGAGGGCCTGGGTTCGATTCTGGGTGAAGCCTCGGGGCACTCTCAGCTTCAAGCCTAAGCCATGTGATTTTTCGGGTTTCCAGTTTATCCTGGGAAATTGCAGGTAGTACCGGGAAGGGGATTGGCCCCTACCCTGATGGGTGAATTTAACACGCCTTTGAGCTTAGTGTTGGATGAGTTCTACCCTCGCCTAACAAAGCGACCTTTGGGTTGATTACTGTGGGTTTTATCGGAATGTTGTGACATGATGGGACAACTACTTCAGGTGTATTTGAAAAGTTTAATGAAGCCCTTAAAATGAAATCATATTAAAGTGAAGATAATTTTCATGGAATTTATGAACAGGCTTACATTATTTAAATAAAACTTTCTCGTGGAGAACATTTTAAACCATTTTGACCCTTTGCAGGTAGAATGTGTGAAATCTGGCAAGCCCTTGCCACAGAGTTAGTAAAAATCTTGTTTTCACATTGTATAAGTAGGTCACTTAATCTTGATTAATTAAGTTCATATTTATGTCAATGTTGATGATACTTTTGGGATAAATGGTCTATTGTAACCATGGAGGTAACTAGAGATGGCATGACGTTTTAGGACTGAAGCAATATCATCAGCTCTTTCCGCCATATTAGTGGTCCCCATATCACTACTATTGGGTTGTTGTGTGTGGTGCTCTTGGAGTGAAATTAACTTGCATCGGTGATACTTCAAGTGGTGTAAAGGTAAGTAAATATTTGTGAACCTTAAGGTATGTCCTTGTGTTCTGAAAATTTCTTGAGATGCTATATGATAGAATAACCATTACAAATGTTCATCCACAGATGGTATGTTGCTCCACGTTTGGTTGCAGCACCATAAAGATAGGACAAAAGGTGTTTCATATCACAGGTAATGTTTATATTATTTATCAATTTTCAAATTTTATTTTACAAGGGGGAATCTTGTGATATATGGGCTGATTTTAGTGTGCCATGCGTAAATGTTAGCCTAGAATTTCGACATTTTTGTGGCAATTATATGCAATATTATTCTTTGTATGTTTCTTCTTTGCATGTTTCTGGTCTAAATAACACAAAACATATTAATTTGTAGGTTTCCGAAAAATCCTGATTTAGGGGCAGCCTGGCTTAAAGCAGTCTTGGACTTTTAACCAATAATCGTCTTGGTAAATTTGTTAATATTAAAAATAGTATTAATGCCGTTAGCATTATAACCTCCGATTTTCACGAAGGAGTGTTACATTTGAATTCAACACTACGATTTTCGCAACTAGTTGGTCTTCAGTTAGCCTTTCATATTAGGATAGTTTCAAAGCTTAATGTTTATTAAAAATATTTATCCATTTCAGAATGTTATGTTAAATATTCGTTATTTACCCTCACTGTCGTCAAGTTGGCTTTGTGAAGCACTCCATTGATTGAGATAGAAATAATAAATCTGAAACAAAATATTGGTACATATTTATATTAATATGGCAAGTTTTACTAAAAATAAATTATTATTAAATTATTATAAAAATTAAAGTCAAAATGAAAATATTCTGAATTAAAAGGGTAACTATTTCCGGGTGCACTGAAAACACGAAAAGTGAATGCTAGGCTATACCCACTTCTAGTAGTTGGAGCCCACCAACATGGCGGACATGCGATGCCCACTGCCTTCAGTCCTTGGTGAAAGCTACCATAGGTAATCCCATCTCAGCCCATTGGCAGTAAAGGGTTAATTTTCATCTCTAGAGCAGCTAGGTAGGAGTAGGCCTAAAGATAATGATCTAAGACGAATTGCTCTCTTTTTGATGCTAATAAAAATCTATGATAATTAGATTTAAAGATGTGTATGCACTTACAGTAACAGCTCAGGTATTTAATTCGTTTGTAGATTGTTGTGAATCATTTTTGCTATTAGTTGTAGTAAGAATTAATTGAGCTGTGGAGTGACTTTGAAGCCAAAGCATGATTTAATCTGTCTTTTTGTAAATGGTTTTGGAGCCAGTTGAGACTTTCATAACCCTTTCTTTAAGAAACAGCTCAAAGACCAATTATAGTATTTCCAGCATCATAGTATTTAGTTGAAAAGGGGTTTAATCCAATAATGATGTTACTGCAAAATCAATGAAACTGATTGGAAATATGTAACAGGGAACACTTGAGATTCTGTTTAAAAACAACCAAATGTAAGTAAATTAGCTGAATCACGTGAGGGGCAGGGATCTTTCAAAATTTTATCGGTTAAGTCTGTTTCTGAAATATTTCATATCATCACAATCCCTTGTTGATTTTCCATTATATGAAATCTGTGTTGTTCGTAATTACATATTAAAACACATGATCACTTATTATAAATAACTTTCCTTTTATACATTCCTTAGAGTTATATGTTTTTTGAAATGTTTGCCAGTTAGGTGTATTTCATTCAATGAGGAAAATCTCTTGGAGGGGGAGAGGTGAATTCCCTCCTTGCTATTACCCTATCACACCAATCATTCAAAATTCCCTCATATTTACAATTGGCCCCATGGGGGCCTCATACCCCCGATTAAGAACCACTGATTTAGATGTATGTCTCCATTGTATTATGGTTTTTTAATGAAAAAGGCAATTAGAAGAAAGTTTCCTGTAGTGATTCCTCAGACCTGAACCTGCATCACATTGTTATTTGGTGGTTTGGTTGGTTGTCAGAGATAGATGACTTTTAAATGTTAAATAATTTCGTCATGAGAATGACTTTACTTCTTTTTTTTCACTCTGACTGTGGTGGTAAGCTTGGATTTTTTGGAATTTTTAAAAATTTTGATGCACCTATGTAAAATGTTTTAACAACAAAGTTTTAAACAGCATATGTCCTGTCAAACCCTCACCAATACGTACTGTTCAAGTTCCACTTACCTAGCTGGTTTTCTCCTTCCCCTCCCTTTTGGACTTTTTAACCTCCAGGCGTTGTTTTTTATCTCCTGGTTTTGACCTGTGAAGGCCAACTCCCTCCCTCCTTCCTCCCATTATTCCACCTGCTTGTGAATTCTCTCCCCCCTGCCTGGGCTGCATGAAAAGGATGATCAATGGTCATACTGTATGGGGTTGTTCTTGATCATGATGTGAAAATGTTAAAACCAATCAATGTTTAGTAAAAATATTTTGTGTTGAATATAACAAAATAGGTTTCCTTTTTTCACGATTCCACAAAGTATCTATACTATTAATTGATTGAGTGGGGGTAGAAAGTATATGGAGTTAAAAATGATCAATTACAAATTGGGGTTGAGGATTTGTAATTCTGTAAGAGATGAGGCATATAATTGTGGCTGTGCTTATTCAGTGTCCAAAAAGTTACTGCTATTTAAAAAATAATTGTATTTCATTCCCTTTGAAACACATCAGAACCCTCCAGTTCACATCTCTTATCAATAAAAGATGTTCAAATTCCTAAACTCTGTAACACATGGTTAAATATTTAAAAAAGCAGCTAGTCTTCTGTGGACAACCCACCATTAAATTATATAATAATCCTTTGAAAAATATAGTTACATACCATAAAAAAGTACTTATCTCTTCCAATGGCTAGGTCTACAAATTCATCAACCTCCAACATCACTAAGAATGTGTGGGAACATGTATTTTGATGAGTCAAAATGATTCAAGGTAAAATTAAGAGCAGCATCCTGAAGTAAGTGGCCCACTCATTGATAGGATGAAAAATTGGGAGCACAGCAGAAAAATTCCAGGAGTGTTCATGGAGGACCAAAGAAAGAAACAGTGCCTCTGAGCTTTCTTTTTTTAGGTTCCCTTTCCCCTTCCTTCCCTGTCCACCTCTGGGGCATCACCTTGTCGTGCAGTTGTTCCACCCAATGAATCCCCTCAGATAGTGTTTAACCCTCTCACAGAGACTAAATCAGTAGACAAATGCTTTGTTATTTAGTCAAGAATGGCCTTTTCCTGAGCTAGACTTCCTTGGTTTGTTTTAGTCACTATTTCTTAGTCTTTTTATTTGTTTTTTAGTGGACATACTAATTAATGTGGTTGTGGTAGTCCAGTGGGTAGAGCGCTGAGCTCTACTAACTGGAGGGCCCAGGTTCAATTCTGTGTTACCCCTCTGGGCACCCTCAGCTTCACCCAAGCAGTGTGATTTTTTGGATACCAGGTCATCCTAGGAAATCGCAGGTGGCACAGGGAAAGGAACTGGCCCCCTTACCCTGATGTGTGAATTTCTTATGCCGTTGTTCTTAGTACTGGGTTAGCTCTACCAAACCACCTTTCGGGTTGATTACTGTGGTACTAGTTAAAATTATATTAATTTGATATTTGAAACTCTTCATTACAAACAGAATTCCATCACATGTATTAGTCTCATTGTTTCTTTTGTATGTACCTCCCTCTCAACTACAGGGCAATATATCCAAGTTGTAAGTATACCGAAGTGTGAGCCATTTCATGGAGTGTGTCCATGTTTTGCAACATTAAGTTATTCCCTGTGGGTGGTGTACATCCTTCCTTATTTTTGCATTTTGATTCCACTTGATTGCTTTCTAAGGCTTAGCTATTCAAAATTCCCCTGTCATTTGTTGTCTCTCTCCATCCCAAATAGCATCACATACCATGTTTGTTTATTGAAGTGGGTTCTCAGAAAGTTGTATTCAGCATTACCAGCTGTGGTGGATTGACAAGGGTGATAGTTTGCCCAATGGTAAGTGGGCTGAATTTGGCTCCTGGTAACCAATATTTTTAGAACTACCTATTCTGCTATTGAGGATCAACTGGGGATATATAGGTTTTCTTCCATTCTGCCCTGCTCTCCGATAATTCTTTTTCATTTTGAAAGCCCTTGCTCTTTTTATCATCTCACCTACTGTTTTTGTTTTATCTTTTTTCTATTTTGTCCGTTCTACTCTTTTCTATGAGATCCAGTATTTCAATCATGATTTACAACTTTCTTTTTGATATTTCTTAGCTTTTTGATATTTCCCATCGCTTTTCATTTAAACCTGCTGTAATTGTATAGTACTTTGCCATCCCTGGATCAATATGGCAAGTATATGTTGGAATATTACCACTTGAGATAATTAGATCATTTTTATGTTTTAATATTCCTGCTTTACTGCACAAAAAATAGTGAAGTGACATAAATCTTCCATTAAAAATCTCTCTTAAAAGACTCTTACCTGGTGGAAGACCCATTTAGAGTTTATACATTTTTGAAGACTAGTAAGCACCTTGTTACATAAAGAAATGGGCTTGTAGCAGGTTTTTAATTGTAATAATAATAATAGCTTTTGAAACATTGTGGTATAATTTACATAACTTTGGAAAATGGCTCCAGGAAGAGTGATTATTAATGGTAATCTACGGGGAAAGGTTGGTTTCTGATGGGCACACTCCTCAAGTAATCCATTCTTCATTTCTGCATACTTCATCTGCCTCCCTTCA
>LYUA01001637.1:156032-169886 GCA_002093875.1 Calopteryx splendens
CTGAAACGACCGCATACACTAAGTGAGAGTCAGGTTCAAAATTAACGTGAGAACGTGAACGTTTGACGTCCGAAATAACTTATCATTGTTTGAAAATATCTAGGAAAATAACTAATGATGTATCCTTTATAGTTGGCCAATGAAAATGTAATTTCTGTCAGTGTTATACGCTGATAATTATTTTGTAAATTGTGGCACGAACTGCTTACGTAATCAAAACCTGCATTGCTCCTGCGTAACGACTACAGCCCACGGCATGGTTCGGCGTTGCGTCAGCGCCACGGTTCGCCAGCCAATGAAATCGCGTTCAAATATCCCCTCAAGCGATCTCATTGGCTGCCGAGCCACGGCGTTCACGCAACTGCACTGTTGCGAGCACTGAAGTAGGCAAACGGGGAAAAATCACTATCTCTCTCAGAATCAAAACATTTCATTTTCAGGAGATAAACGAATTTGAGCCTTATTATATGGTTGAAAATTCTCNNTTTTCAGGAGATAAACGAATTTGAGCCTTATTATATGGTTGAAAATTCTCTTTGTACCTACTGATGCTTAAAAATGGGTTATCATTATTTCTCCAGATTTGGTTAACACAGTTCTTCTGATTGCAACCGTGTATTTGAAATATTAATGTTTTCACCTGGTGCACCTCCCACTTTTTCCCGCTTATCCTCCTCAAAATCTAAGTCTTTCCATAGAATTCCTCAGGAAGCTATCGTAGTTCCGATGGCTCTACCTATCTATGTGGATTTCATTGGAAAGTTCAACAACTTTCTGATGATTTCCAATGGAAGAACTGAGAAGATTTCCAGAAGGGCATACATTTTTGATTTTGTTTACGTACTGACTTACTCATATCAGAAATAACATTTTAAAAACTAGGCGTATTTAATTTTAATTAATAAAGCTATTATTTGTTCTATGTAAAGTAAGTATTTTTCTTACCAAGAGAGCGATGTTTGGTACGTGGACTAAGTCTGATGGGCTCCCGTTCGTCATTTCAGGCACAAGGATCAGCGGATGCCTCGGTATGGACGTTATAGTTCCATTTCCGTTGAATTTGATGGCCGTGTGCTCGATGATTTCCCTGGAAAGAGATACGAAAGGAAATGAAAAGGAGTGTGGGCTGGGAGAAAAACGTGCGTGGCGTTTACAGCAACTCCGAGACGATATTTTTGCGACATTTCTCCAGATTTTTTTGGATCCTGAGGAGCAGTATGTGCATGAATGTGAGTACCAGACCTTTATTCCATTGATCTTAAGGATTTCCCTCTTGGCCTCTGCCGAGTGCTTCGACTGATAATGTATGTGTGTGTCTCATTATATCGATCGATGATTCATCGATCCCTGTCTTACACGGATTTACATATTTTTCTTTTGTTATAATTATGTCTATTCTATCAGCTTAATATTTGTGGTCAAATCGACCTATCAGTTCTATTATAAGTTTGGGTGATCGCCTTTGCTGTTTCGTGTGAAAGGGTATTGATTGCTACTCAGTGAGCCGTTTACAGAATTTAGGTAAGGTTCTTCTTACGTCATTATTTGCTCCTTACGTATTATTAGTTCGTCCAAATTTTAATGTTTTTCCCTTAATGAAATTCAATTATACTATTAGCAAGATTACTAAAAAGCTACCGGTAGTAGCAGAAGCCCTCTTGCTCGCTTTTTTCTTTGTGAATATACTATTGATAATGTGAACTCATATAATCCAATCCCACGTGTCGTTTCTTTGGGTCAAATAATTTGTAGCATTTAAAATTTGGCGCTTAAAATTCTGAATATAGCATTTTCTTTGGACTTTGGAAAAGAAACATTATTTTAGGACATGCATATCCAGTAAGGTGCGTTGATAAATTACTCCACCATCTGAATTTATGCGATAATGATTGTGAAAACGCTGTTTTAAATTTAACAAAATCTATTTTGGGATATTTTTTGCTGGTATTTACATGCCATTGTAACGGAAAACATCGTTTGATAAATACTATGAGTTTGGAAATATATTCTATTGCCTATAATATTTTTTACCAACATTTTCTACACCAATATCAATTTCTCTTTGAATAATTTTTGCCAGAGAGAATGAATTATGAATGAATACGCTCTTCCGCTTTGGAGTGCTTTGGGAATACCCTCTTAGATTATTATAATTTTAGTAGCAATGTTGGAAGGAAGAAAATATTATCCTTTAGTGGGAAATAATTTTTGTGATTCTCCGGTAAACCAACGATTGCATGATCATCAGCCAGTACAACCGGCCAATCTTAGTTCGTGGTTGTGCTATGATTCTTTAAAGGTGTTTTGCCTCCTAAGAGACGTCAGCATCCACGCCAAGCCTCAACTGAGCTCCAAAGGGACGAGCTAGTGCTGTTTGCATGAAAACCAGAACCAGAAAAGTTTGGTCGCCCTATTTTGGTCGATTCGCTTAGCTTAAAAATTGGTCGAAACATCGTTTGATGCGTTCATAGGTAGTCGAAATTTTCCTTGACGGAAACTGATGACGCGAACTTTACCTGATGACGGAAGTTTTGCGTCGAAACCTAGTTCATGTACTATATATTATTTATCCATCAAAAATGAAGTATTTCATTTTCACCATGAAAATCCACCACAAGTGGACGCCAAAGATCACCGAGATAATAACATTTCCTCAATTGTGCATTTCAAATTAGCAATCACTCTTTCGGGCGGATCTTAGAGTGAAATATCGTGGGGCTTCCGATTAAAGCGTAGTTAACATATCTTTCGTAAATTCGATTGTAATGAGTGTCAGCATGGCTCGAATGCATTCCCTCAAAGCAAATGAGCAATCGGAGAAATACAATTGGTTAGTTGCGCTTCGTTTTCCTCGAAGATATTTGAAAGCATCTTCTGTACCAAACTGATTGTGAGATGAAAAACAGACGGGGACGACGGTCGGAGTAGAAAGCATGTCGCTCAATTGAATATCTTCTACTTCACTGCAAAATTCTTTGAATCCTTTGCCTTTCTTTTGTTTTGCATGTTTCGCGTATATGTTGAACTTCTCTTGGATTTAAACCTACACGATTCTTTTTTTTCCGGGGGCAGGAATGCTAAAATGTATCGGCGATTGCGATACGTTTTTCGAAAGGAGTACACTCAATGAAAATATCCGTCATAAACACAGCGAAGAACTGCGGGAATTTATTATATCAGGAAAAAATATCACCTATTATACTTGTAATGGAAGATATAAATTAATTGAAAAAATTTTGGAAGAATTTTTGAACAACTCATTCGCTCCCCTGGAATGGTGTGCATCATTAGGAGATTTCGATAGAATCGAGCCACTTGCGAGGACGAATTTGAAGATGCGTGCGAACGGACGTAAAAAAAGTTTCAAGCACGGCAGACAAAAAATTTCGTGAACCATTTGAGAGGAAAACTTCGGAGGAATGGGAGGCAATCCAATTTACTTAAACAGTCGGGAGTTTATTTTCAACAACGGGAAGGAAAAGTGAAATGGATCGAGTGCGTGCCTCGTCCGAGTAGCATCTTTGATTTGGAAAGGATGATTTCGATTTGCTCATTTCACGCTGGAGGGGTCCTTCAAGTGTCTGAGGGAGGAACTTTCTTCGTCGGTGCCTGCCAATGGCGTAATCGATGAGATCACACATTATGTTTTCTGCTAATTTCCTCAACCAACTGAAAGAAAATGCAGCGCCCAAAGGGATTAATATGAAAGTGAAATGAGTCCTTGTAATGAGCCTCTAAAATTAGTAACTTTAGATTTGGTTCGTCTTAAGTGATTAAAGGAGGTGAAAAGAATCATGCTTTGCTCTTTCCCTCAATGGTGGAAAATTAACGGTCGTGAAGAATGGTGGAAGAAAATTGAGGCCCAGGTTGATCACCGTATTTCAGAGGAATATTAACTCGTAATATGAGTAATGAGATTTTGGAGAGTAAATTAATTATGCTCTTCTGTTTATGTTTTTATAGTGAAAGAGTTGTTTAATGAAGAGTAAACATATAATTTTACTCGCATAATGCATTGTACAAAAAGTTTAATTGATGTTATATTAACCCCAAAAAGAAAATACCATAATAATGGGGTGGGAAGGACATGAAGACATGATCAGCATGCTAGACAGCAAAAATTGGAAGAATTTAATTATGATACAAAAAGTATCACCAGTAATGAGGAAGCAAGAAGGATATTGTAAGCAAGATAGTTTAGGAAGGTACAGAAGGTACCTACTCTTCTGGTACCTAGGTTCTACTAGAAGAAAGATATACTAGCCAACACCAAGGAAGTAAGGAATTACTCCGTTGAAACGTATTTAGTCAGCATAATTTTTAATGCCGGTGAGATATTCATGAAAATTTGAAGGGGCTATACAGAATTAATCAAACATAGGAAAAGGAGGTTACCTGAAGAAAACACAAAGATGAAACAAAATTATTGAGTGTAAGCTCTATGGCGCACCAACCCGTGGGAAGATGAAATATGGAGCAAGACGAAGTGCCTATGCAATAACTCACGCAGGCAATAAGAGAGGCAAATGTAAGAAGCTATGTACAAATGAAGAGAGTGACTGTGATGAGTGCAGAGTGAAAAACTGAAACAAACTGACATCTAAACAATGTTTGGTCTTCTCCAAACATTGCATCTTATCACACCACGATCTACTCGACCATAAAATTACTTATGAACTGGATGCTTGATGAGTACTCTTATGATAAAGGGTATGGGGCCATTATAAAGGGAGTACGTGCATACTCATAGGTTAAAATTGACTTGTGAAATAATCCTTGCCGTCAATGAAGGACAACAATATTTTTCCGTATCCCACACTCGCCTACTAGGTACTCGCTAGGATGCCGAGGAACGGCAGTCCGAACGCATACTTTCTTCCCGGAAAAGGGGTCAGTGTCACCTCATGCTTCCTATCCATCCACTATCCATCACACAGGTCAGACGGGGAAGGGAGAATGCGTTAACGAATGAGTGTGAGTTTTAAAATACGAAGGATAAACTAAACAAAAAGGATGGTAGTTCCTTCGCGCGTTTAATTCTGGATCTGGAAAAGTCACCGCTATCTCGTTAACCTAGTTCCACTGAACTAGCAGCAAGGATCCACGTCGGCCTACTGTGCACAACGTCGACTCACTCTCTCTCATTGAAAGTATATCATACCCGGAGGTAGGTATTTTCATCCTAATCGTGCATATGACTCGGTGGATAAGACCTACCAACCAGGCGAAGAAAGATTTTGTTATATCTCCTTGAAAATGTTAAACTTTTGACTTTTCTTAGTTACTAACATTGTGCAATTCCAACTATTTTAGGGAGATACTTAATTAGTAGATAGATACAGAGGATTCGCGGTCGAAGACATTGTTTGAGAATTGGTTGCTTTTCAAGTCGTCAAACTGCTTGCTGACGGGAAATCATACTATGATAAAAATTGCAATGGTTAACTATTTTTATCTAATGATTATCATTCGGACAACATTTTTGTGTCGAAATTAAAATAGTCCTCATCAATGTTAAATTACCTCTCCAATGGCTAATTCTCTCCCCTTATAAATTCGCCACCTCTTCTTATTATGACTTAAATTGTATTGGCGATTTTTTTTCGTGACCAACGTAATCTTTTTTAAAGCTAACATTTCCGCAGGATGTGTGAATCCAAAAAATTATTAGAGGTTGCTCAATTTCCCCTTAGCGCTTGCCGGGAGGGAAATATTGGTTGTTTCAATTTTCTGAAGAAGTTAGGGCGCACTGATATTTATATCACAAATGTATGTAAGTTAATATTTATTATGCTAAATTTCCTCGGGAATGTTTCACTTAACGAGCAACTGATGAAGAACAAATTACCGCGCTTCTCCGATTACCTATTCCATTCAAGTCTCTGCATGCTAGTCATTGAACGAAGAAGCCGGAAGCGCTGGAAGATGTAATACCTTCTTTATGAAGTTGTTTTCAACCTTTGAAGCAGCTCAACAGAGGACGCAACCCATTTAAGTCAGTCTTATATGTGCTGCACTTGTGTATTTTCCATTGCTACTTTTAGTCCCGGGAGAAAATGAACTACATCGATAAGAGTTAGAATTAATTACGTTTGGAGGACGACCGGTACCGAGGATCTGTGGGTCGACTCTTGAATCTATCTGCCGTGTATTAGTCTACCTTTCGATGAATTTAATTCTTGGACACTTCATTATTTTGATTCTCCATTTTCGTGAAGTAAAAGCTTTCACTGACCAAATTTCCCACTGGGGTTAAAATTTTTTTTACCTGTTTGAAGTACGGCTAAATACTTGAAATAATTAATTAATCCGGTGGAAAATGTGATTTCGATAAGCAGGGAGCTACCTTGTGAGGATGAGTGTGCTTTGAACCTAATACAAGGCTGTAGGTCAACATGGCGCTCTACGCGTGAATATAGTGATTTGTGTTTGTTCGACCAACGAAAGTTGCGATTGCGGAGAGAAGGATCGTGTACTCGTGGGAGCAATATAATTAAATGATAATAAAGTGATATTACTTCTAATGCTCTCCGAACTAAAACTCATTACGTACATGTCATAGTTATAGAGGTCACAGTTGGAGATGACCCACGTCTAGTGTGAAAATGCCAGCGAGCCTGTCTTTTATTGATGGTGGCTTTGGCACTGACCTATTTTACACTTCCAGCTTACTTTATTTCGCTTTCACGACGTAAGTGTGCCCACGTCTTCCTGAAAAAGCCTATGCATCTCAGAATTTCATGGCCAGACGTTTTTAAATAAAACCTGCAGTAAAATAGTAATATTATTTTAGTATAAAGCTTTCTACCTTCTACACCATTCGTTTTTTCTTCTAAATTCCCTCATTTGCTCTCATTGAATAAGTGCCTAATATTTATATTATAACCCGACCTCATGCATATATTTGATTGAGTAATGAACTTCGATCTCGAATTTCATTTACGAGCATTCAAAGTCTTAATAATTTATTTCTGATTCAATTTGTGGGAAACGTGTCCTGCCTTGGAATAAATTGAAAATGTTATGCATGTTATGTCAAAGAACGGTTCTTTATATTAGAAAAAATGAAATATGCCCCTTTGATTCAATCATCGTGCTGTCTATGTTTTTGATTTTAATATTGGTGAAGAAAGTATCACGTTTAATAGGGCAGGAATCATCACGACCGCTTGCTTCGCTTCAATAGTAATCTGCAATTTAGCTGACGTCGAGCAGCGTTTGATAATTCTTCCACTTGTCAGTGAGAAGGGTAAATAAATACTTTAGTGTCCACTGGAGAGATGTGATATTGTATTTTTTTTGCGAATCTCTTTTTAAATATTCGGTTTCTCCTCCGTGTTAATAATAAATTCTTAGAAGAGAGCCATCCCGGCGTTAATTATTTCCTGACTCAGCTCGGGCGCGAGTGATTTTCGTCAGGGCTAAGCGGTCAGCCTCCTGTTCGAATGAATAATCGAATTTCGCTTTTCAACATACGGAAATCAGTGGTGTCAGTCCTTGGCCTGGAATCCAGAAGAGGAACGGCAAGGAAAAGAGTTCCACTCTACGTCACTTTCGCTGAATATTTTGTGTTGATTCCCATTACTCTCCCATGCACGAGTTTGGCTGCGATGGAAGCTCAAAACCGATTTCCCAGGATTATTGGGAGCGTTCCCCAACTTTTCCCTCCCTTTCGCTCTTCGCAGACGGGACCAATCCTGTGGACTTCCATGTGCTCGGATCCACTCAATCCCTTTATTTGCCTCGGGCGATGGGGGAGTGCCGGGAAGGAATGAGAATCAGTCCGTCCGACGGACTAAATATTCATAGAGGCCATGCGACTATATATTACGTGTACCTATCAAATTCCCTCTTCGACCATTAGGGAGAACGTTTTGTGACCGCGTCCATCGCACGGACTGCTTAAGGGTAGACACAGTCGGAAACGGGCGCAGCCTCGCTCAGTTTTTTGGACACCAAGTAGAGAGGTCAAATAATTTTTGCAATGCGTAGTAAGAATGCATTGCGACGGAATTGGGTTGGCAACGAAATAAAATTGGCGCTCATTGAGAAAATCACGTATACACACCCGTTTTTGTTGGTACCTTTGTATATAAATTATTGCGCTCTTTATACTACAAAAAATTGATCTCTATAGATTCAAAATTCAAAGTAATCTCATTCGATTGATACCGTTTTCATTTACGGAAAGGTAATGTATCTGTGGAAATAACTTCACTCCGTTAAATTTTGTGCCAATTAAAAAGTGCAAGAAGGAATCGTTCATTTCGGGAAAACATATTATGAATTAGAAAAAATATCGCGCAGATACTACAAAATCTTGGATGGGAGAGACAAACCAGATTAAACCTACCACAAAATTATAAATATTGTGATTTCATCGGCACGTCGGCGAAATAATCCTAGCCTTGACGCTATATTGGCGAACAGGTTTGAAAAAATAGAGAAATAGACTGCCGAATTGAAGATTCCAGGGTTCCTTTCTCCCCTTTGCAGAATTCTAGACGAAAACATAAAATACCTAAGGGAAAAATTTACATGCTGAAACACTCCTCAGCAGACGTCACCACCTCCCTTTTCTTGGTTGGTATTCTCACGCACCCATGCAAATGGAGGATGTTATGTATATTTATAAATTTATAACTAAATATTATGAAGTGCGGAGAAATAGAGACTATTAGCCAGAAGACCAGGGGAAAGGCGAGATGTTACAGTCTGGCAGAAATTATTTGGTGAGTGTTAGGGGTTAACTAATTTTTATCGGAGGGAGGCAGGTAGTCAATGCGTATGGAAGTCGTACAAACCAAACAATTTGGGAAGGAGATGGTATGTAGGGGAATTGAGCCATTAAATCTTAGTACTGACAGACCTAATTCTATCAAAGAAGATGCCTATTATTAATTACCATTTTTATCTAGTATCACATTCGTGGGTATAGTGGGTACATAAGTCTGAACTCTACAAGACTCTGGAAGATACTTATAATATTATTTGTGGTTAGAGTTTGACACGAGTTCAGAAATAGACACCGATCTGAATTGCTATCGCGGTAAAATTAATTTTCGGGCAAAAAGTTTAATTTATTATGCGTAAGTTGAAATAAAAATACAGTTAAATGCGTTTGAAGAGGAAGCTCTGGAGGGTAGAGGGGGGAACACGGGAGATTGGAAGATAGTGGGAGAGCCAGTCTCGAGTGAGATAATTAAAAATGGGATAAAATGGATTAAGAAAAAATGTAAGAACCGGTAGAAAGAGAGAGATAGACATTCAAGGATGAGAGGAAAGGTGATCACGGCGAAAGGGAGGAAGAAGGAGAAAGGAAGCAAAGGTGGATCAGATGTTTTGGTGATGCTAATTAAGAGAAGGATGAAGGTAGTAAGCTAGACAGAGAGGAAAACAGAGATGTGCTGCTTGTTGATAGGAAGACAGGTCGTGGGGACAGGAATACGTGGCTGGTGGCCTAATTATAAATAAGATAGGAAAAGGGTGATTCTGAGAGGCATGTACTTCCATTGCGTGATGAAATGGCAGAAAGCACATTTTGAATATCGAAAGTTGAAGAAGCCATCTGTTGTGGTGATGAAGTGTTATTATTGATTAATTACAATATTAATTTTTAAAATTAGTCTCTGGCTTCGGAACGCGTTTACTGTGTGTACCTGTACTAGTTGGAATTAATAGATCAATTCTGGGAAGAGATGATGTGGAAACATGGAATTTTCGAAGACTTCGTAGATTTTGAAATTCTGCCAGCCAACTATTGCGAAAAGACTAAATTGCAAAGTAAAAGTAATGCTCATAATATTCGATTTTCATTAGGAAGGACGCTGCGATTAATAGGGACCATATTTTCTCCTTTAAATGAACTGTTTAATTATCTTGAAAGGATGAAAATATTATTTCGAACTTGAACTTCATTTCTTATATTTTCTCATAGATAATATTTGCTTAGAACTAAAGTTGAATGTCTTTGTGCAATATGAATGAAGTTACGTTTTTTAATCGTCAGTGTATCGTTTTATGTCATCACCATTTGCAGTGATCCCCAGCATTCCTCCACTTTCAATTTAAGTCATACAGAGGTGTGTCACCTGATGCATAATGTTTAGGGGCATGACACATCTGTCTTTCACCACGGCCGTTAAAATATTTTCCTTGAAAGTTTTCCTTCCTCTAGATTCTAAACTGTGAAAAAATTGTTGATGTTACTCATTTTCGTGAATTAAAACTGAGAGTGAGAGTTAGTTGAGATGGCACTCACTTTAGTTATTATCGCGTGGTCCGAGGGTAGCAGGAACATGCTAGGGAAGTGATCCGCGCTCTTGACCGGATCTTCAAAGTGAAAGTACAAATGGAAATGGAATAGATATAATTTCCTTATGTTCTAGGATTTTACGCTAAGGAAAATAATTGGTCTTTGAATACCAATTCGATATTTCTCAAAAGAAAACATGAATATGCTTGGTGAACGCTACACTCAGGTTTGAGAAAAGTATAATTCAAAAAGGAATGGATTATTAATGACCTTTCTTGAAATGACACCAATATTCTTTTTATTTGAAAACTTCTCAAGCGTCGGTGGAATAAAAAAGTATGTGAATCCTTTCTTCTATGGGAAGTCTATCTTCAAACACATTCGAGAAGACCTAAGTATCTTGATCGACCCGCGAGCAGCAAAGGAGCTTGGAATAATTTATTCTCGTCAATTTAGTAGCCAGGAGATCGTGTCGTAGACATTATTGTTCTCTTAAATTTCTGTCAAGCCTCAAAACATAGGTTTTTATTTTAAGCTAAAGATTTCGACCTCATTCAGGTTCTATTTTTTTAATTTTATCCCACTTGGATAAGTAATGAGTACTCGATAATTCTCGTTAAACTTATGTAACTATTTAAATCGAAAGAGGAGCATAAAAGTTCCCCTCATAATAGACATTTATATTTAATTTTGAGTATCGATGAAATATCTTCCTTCTCCTTTCGTCGACACAGCAGTAGCCCTTAGCAAGAGCCTAACGTCACTAACAGGTTTCATTCCAAATGCTCGTTCTCAAGAATTTTCTTTGGAATTTGGGACGCAATCTCCGATGTAGTCAGTAGTCTTCCCGCATATATTCTCTTAAAGGTCATAGGTCACTGCCATTTTTCCGTTCATTCGTTTATAAATACTTTCGTAGTATCTGACTTGGATATTTTTTCCAATCCGGTTGGTCTCGCGGGTTAGCCATCTATTCTGAGGATCGCGGATTTGAATCTCGCCGGGGGAATTGATTCCCTATTGCCTCGATATGGATTTTTCTGTGTTATATGAACTATGACCTCAACCGTAGAAAACCTCCCACCCGATTAATACCTTCGTATTTCTACGTGGAAATTCTTCACTATAGCCATAATTAAAGGTATGGCTCCCAAAGAATTATGATTCGGTACGGCCACCTTGCATTCGGCATATAGTTTGTTGCTAATAAATAAAGGATGAAACAAATTGACTATCTAGCACAGTATCGGTAGAATTTCGAAAATATAGGTAGCAATACGTCAGTGGTTTATGAATGAAGTGCATGTTACTGTGCGGATGGCTTATCTTTAATGTGATCATCCGTTTTATCTCCTGCTATGAAATCCGTACTCGCGTGTGGTAAAATAAAATTCAATGTTATTGCAAACATTTTGGGCATTGTGTGAACTGAAAAAATCGATAAAGGACTTGAATTCTATCATCAGCTCATATATTTCTTCAGCTGGCTGCATTATGAGCATCCAGTCACTATATAAAATTTGCAATAATCGAATCAGTAAAATTATTCGTATATGTGAAATATTCCTGTTCTATGCAAGGCCAGAGTATAATCAACCTTCGTCGGATATTAATTGTAAAGTGATTTTGGTATATTTGCCTGCTTATTATTAATAAAGCCAATTTTTTCCCATCAATCCCCACTCCATCACTCTCCACGGGCCCCCACGGGGAACTTCGACCCACGGGTTTCACTGAAGCCGCTGAGGATGAATTTAATTTTATCTTCAGGAGGCCATTTTTACCACATTCATTTTTTAAATTTTTTCTTCCGTGCGATCAAGGTCATGATCCAGCAATGTTTTTGCTGACTCAAATGATTAAATGGGCAAATGTGCGTTTATACTTTTGTGATGGCCTGACTTACCCAAATAATTCACTACAATGCATAAGTATGCCTTTTATTTAACGGAAAATTTTCTACGGATGTAGCGGATTGTTTCAGAATAAAAGAAAAGGTGTAATGGGAATCTCTGCTACATGATCCTCTTTTAATGCTGCCTTTCAACGCCTACACGCTTCATTCTTATCGATTAAATTGTGATGAATTTCAAATTGATTTCACAATCAGCCTAAGACAGCGAGTTGCAATGCAATTGTGGTTTAACTTTCGACGCTGATTCGATCCTCTAAACGCTTTGATAAAGAGGAAAGCTGAAACTCAGAAATTTTTTTCATATGTCGTTAGTTATATTCCTCCAGCTACACTCATTGTCCCCTAGAGTGGCGTGGGTAAAAGAGGTTGATACTTCTTTCGTTTCATCTTTCCTGAGATTAATAATGTGACCACCGAATAGATTTTCCTATATCACGACCGCTAAAATCAATTCCTTAGGGCTGGACCTGGTGGAATAACTTCATATTGAGTAAAGCATAATTTTATATTAAGGAAAACGATAGTTTTAATCTCCCACTCTCGATATAGGTATATTAGCGCCATTTTCAAGGGGGAAATTTTATAAGGTGTTTTTAATTTCACACTTGATCATGTAGGTGAGATGAGGACGCTGATTGGGGCAGTTTGTACTGGGCAATTGTGTATGGAAGGTTAAAAAACCTTTAAATCTTTTAACATTTTTTAGTAGGTAGTAATTTTTCTTTTCAGGAAAATTTAGAAAGCGTGGGAATCCGTTGGTTGCACATCATTACCGTCTGAAATACCACTATTTTGTAATTCAGTTTCTCACGCATTGACGTCGTCCAATGAACATGTGTCAGTGGAATTACTAATTTTGTTTCGATAGCTAAAGGTTTATCTCACCCTGAACTAATTTTTTCGGCTCGTGGGATTTGCACTTTTAGTGTAGGATAACCACTTTTCCTATGCCGCCTGCTGTTTCTCAGAAAGCTCTCGTATTCACCAAATCATACAGCTTAGGTTTTTATGTTGGGTTGTCCAAGGGAATCGCCCAGTGTCAAACGCCGAACCTATAACTTTCCGGCAGAGAACCAAACACCGTACCCTCTGCGAGGTTACGACGCCGTCAATAATAAGCATACTCCAACACTGAACTCGGAAAATAGTCTATTTAAAAATTTATGATGGTCTTGGCAACCTTACCTGTAGACATATGGTCCGACCTCTTGGACTCGGAGCTTCTCGTCTCCTCTGAGAAATTCATCCTTGTTTGTCACATTGAACAAGAACACCCTGAGATAAAGATCCACCGGTGGCTTACTCCAAATGCCAAAACTCTCTCCACCTTCCCTGAGTGTCGCTTTCTGAAAACAAGGAAAAAAATATGAGCCAAGGAAAGGTCATTCTCGGCTTGACTCGAAAATATTTTTTTTAAATCGGTTGTTTCCGAACTTAGAGGTACATACATACAAACAAAACTATAATTTTTGATTTGGAACTCCAGACCTATCTTCAACAACAAATTCATAAGAATATCTGCTAATGCTCCAATTAACCAAGATCACAGGGATATTTGAATTTTTATTTTACATAATATATATATAATTATATATATATGTATATGATATGTGTTTATGTATACATATATATATTTATATGTATATATATATATATATATATATATATATAAATATATATATAT
>LYUA01001638.1:24429-36964 GCA_002093875.1 Calopteryx splendens
TCTTCTCGAACATTCTGAATAGGTCCACAGATATCGAAATATAGAGGGAAAAAATTACTAGTCCTGCTTCTTCCGATATGGACCGTGATAGTAGATCACTAGAAAAGCACTTTCCCCAATTCCGAAAATGTGATGACCAATGCTCTTCTAAAATGGGAAAACAATAAAATCCGGCAACCGTTTCTCCAGTCTTTTTGGCAGTCCAGAGACACTTCACATTTCTGCTGCGCGGGCTGGAACACATTGCATGACTAATTGTTGGAGATGGTACAAAAACGAAGGTAATTTTCCGAGAAAGCACGTTGACAGAGTACCATCTGAATTTGTTGAAATTGAAGTATCGTATTTCCCGGCCCATAAGACGCACTTTTTTTTACTCTAAGATGTGCCCTTAAATCAGCCTGCGTTTTATGCGCCGCGCCGGTGGGTCTTATAGGTCGGGAAATACGGGTTATTTCAATCGGTGGTTTCAGTGCGAGTTGAACTAAAAAAAATGTACACGATACCCCGCAAGCTGCCGCTAGGGCGTGTGGCGGAGGGGGGGTGTGCTATGCCACTAGTCACTCTGCCTTATATATCTTGTTAAGTTGTCTCGTTCCAGTTAATTGTTAGGTTGTCTCGTTCCATTTTTCATCCATCATACGAAGTTACCTCGTTCTAGAAAATATTTCAGGCACTGAATTTTTTTTGCCTCTTCCGGCGTTTGCTTTCCGCGACCTTTAGCTACATAGGCGAGTTGCTACATACGGAGCCTCTGGTTTTAAGCACGTTGTTTCCCTGGTTCTCTCTTCATGGGTCTCTAGGGAACTAGCGTTAAATGAAAGTCAATTCAGGTTTCGGAAATCAGCGTGCCCCCTTCTAGTGTTGTCTAGCTAGTGGGTTAGTACGTGACTCCCCACTCCTCTAACCCTTTTTCCCACCTTTCCCTTTGTCCCTCTCTCCTTGCACCTATACTGGGGTAAGTTTGTTACAGGAACCCAGTGGCTCCTGGTGGTCGCCCTTTAGGGGGCCTTGTTATTATTATTATAAAGGCATTCGGTGCTCAGAACAGGCGTGCGGTGCATTACAGCTTTTCGGGCTTAGCCAGCAGTTTCCGTGAATAACCAGGCACCCAGTCAAGAGAACTGTTCCTGACAAGTTAGGAGCGGGAGGAACATGCACCTGAGGACACACTGGACTCCATAAAGAGCTACGCGAGAGTACTTGTGCGCCTGCGCCGAATCAAGAAAATAAATTGGAATGTATGTATGGTGTTACAATTTAAGTTAAGTGAAAAGCATTCGTCTTGTGTGATCTTGTGTTAAGTGCAGCGAGGTGGCTCAAAAGTGGACACTATGTGTCATGGCCTGTTTCATACAAGCCGGAAGCGAGAAGATTTAATATAAGTGGAGTTTATCTTGTGTATTCCTGTGCATTCAATTAAGTAGCGAGTGATATTTTATGTGAATGAAAGAAAGTGATGAATAAATATGTTACAAGGACCATGACTTGGGAGGGAAGAAGCCAGACGGGCATCAAGCTTTTAATAGTTCAAGTCAAGAAGGCGTTTATGATGAAGGGAAAAATGCTATGGTCAAGGAAAATAAAGTTTCAAACAAGGAAAAAGTACGTCAAAACATTCGCAAGGATCGTGGTCCTCTATTTCTACGGATCATAGATGATGGACCATCTAACAGAGCGGAAATGAATAAGTACACCGAAGAGCAGAATAGGAAAAGACCATATGGAGCACCATACTGAAAAGAAGAGCAAGATGGTTTGGTCACACCATGAGAGACCCAACGGATTTGTGATGAACCTAATCGAAAGAAAAGTAGAAGGGAAAGTCCCACGGTGAAGACCAAGGGCTAAATATGTATGCCAAATAAAAAGGGATGTAAGATAGAAGACCTACTCTGGAGTCGGGATACTGATATGGGAAAATGAAGAATGGAGTGAAGCAGTCTACAGATCTTAGGATTGAATGACTACGATGAAGAGTTGATGCCTAGTAGATAATCAACGCAGTAATTACTTTGTTTGAGCTAAACTTGGATTATTATCAAAGGCAAGGAGAAAGTGCTGATTAAACATATTTACTGATTTTACCTACGCTTTAGTCTCATTTTATATGGAACCAAAAGTGATTTCAATCGCTTATTTGTTACAAATTGTTTTTTAAATATAACTACAGTTACATACAAACTTGTCATGCATCAGAATAAAGTTTACATTGGTTAAATTAGATTAGTGGGTCATGCTACATAGAATTTGACCTAAGACCAAGTACCTATATAAAATTATTAAATGGTTTACAATCCAAACCCTAAGCCTACGTTTATCGCCATCCGATGTCTAGTCGAAAATAATTATTTTTCATCCTGGTGCTCTACAAAATTATTAATTTCCCGTTAGATTATAATAGATTGGGGCATAAAATGTATCTAAATATTCATAGTGCAATGGAATTTTTATTAGTTTTTACTAAAGCGCTTTTAAATACAACCCCATTACATTTAAAATAAATTGACTAAGATAGAATACGCAGGATAATTGAAGATATTATTTTACGAATAGCGTTTTCATGCCATTTGTTTCATTATAATGTAACTTCATACATCTATTGGCAGTTAATCTCTTCGCAAAAAACAAGACTAGATGTCAAAGCAATATATTACGGATCCCCATTAGTCGGAGTGCTTTAGATAATAAGCCATTTTTGGTGATTGTCAGTAAGATCAATTCTGTTCCCGATGCTTATTTTATGAAACATTAAAAAAAGGATTTTCTCTCTCTATGTTTGACTCAGTCCTCGATTGCATTAGCTCGCACGGAGCTCTTGTGGGCACGAAGTTTGGCGATGGCACGGCTAAAACACATTGGTGAACTCGTTGCAGCGACATCGGTGGTCGATGACACCATCAACTCTAACGTTTCCAGCGAGACTATACTGCTTTGCGGTTGCTAGTAGACGATTTATTAGATGGGTCTGTGACTACTTATCGATACGAATTTTGATTGAGTGCGAAAGTTAATGTTACTGGCTCTAATTAAGTCAACCAAATCCAAACGCATGCCTCTAGCGAGAGACGCGAGTCACCGAGGAAGGAAATGCTACTGAATAATGCAAGGAAATGAAACTGAATAAAGGAAATGATACTGAATAATGCAAAATTAAAGGAATTAAAGTTAAACCATGCTGCAAAGACATGTATAAATTAATGGAATCATTTTTTTGGTTTTCTTAAACGGTTAATCCTTAGTGACGACTTCAAAGGACAAGTTACAACGAAAATAAGGCTTCGATTTTTTAACGTTCAAATCATTTGGTAAAGTAGATTTTTTTTCTCTCTAGACGAAATAGCGTACACTAATAACTTTTGCCGTTTTAGAGATATTTGTCGTATTTGGAGACTAATTTGTTTATTCCCTCTTCCCTCTATTCCCTCTTGAAATTTCGGAAAACTCATCGCAAACCAAAATAATAACGTTTGAAGCACCAATTCTCACGAATTTTCTCATCAATTTTTCCAACCAAATCTTCATCGACAAAAGAAAGCCGCCATCTCCGTGGTTCATCGTGCACATTCGTTCAGCATTCGTTGAACTGTCTTACCCATTTTCTAGCCATTCCGCCGGTCATTACACTGTCACCATAAATCGTAACGATCTCCCGATGAATTTCATTGGGTTTGAGCTTTCTTTTACAATTAGATCGGTTAGCAGGTCGTATTTCTCAGTCTACGGGATTATCTGTTGCCGTGAAAAAATCAAAAAATCAAAATTGATTCGAAAAGTGCCTAATCAACGTCGAATATTATGTCGAAAAATTTTTAAAGGCATGCACTTGAATTTAAAAATAAATTAAAACAAAATAATTCTTGTGGGAATTTATCATTTAAAAAACTTTTGAATACACGTCATAATTACTGAACAGAACCTAGTGATCATGAACATCGAACTAAAATGTATTCAGGAAATGGGTGTGTCGCGGGACACCAAGCAGAAGTGAAAACTTCCGCGCGCCTAAATATAAATGGTAGGACAAATGGTAAGCATCCCTGCCACCATCTCTACCTTTCTGTCTCTCACTCTCCCTGTTGATCTCCGAGTAAGTTGGTATCGCATCCATTTTTGTCCATCAGGTTGGTTAAAAATGGATCGTAGGAATAGAAAGTATATGTAGGAAACGTACATGGAGTATGTACCCATTTGTAAAAAAAATGAATCAATTAAAGTATCCATGTTGTGTTCCTTGAATTTCGGCAGTTACGCGTACGATCAGAGAAAAGTCTGCCTAAGTTTGTCTAGTGATCATTGCAGTAATACGCTAGGTCGAGGAAACGTGTGCCGAGGTGGACGGGCTGAGCTCAAATTGAGCAGGTGAAACCTCGTCTTTACTTCTTGTTTTAGCCATTACGATACTGCAACTTTCTGACTCACACACACGATCACTGATTCTTATAAACACGGAAGACACGTGCGAGTGGCCGATGCGGAATACAGTGTAATACAATGCAAGATAACAAGTGAGAGGCTCGCGGTCAACAACCGCGGATGGGTTTACGAGAGAGAGAGAGAGAGACAGTCAATTGGTTTGGTGTCGGTTTCACGGGTCACGCTCGAGGCAGTCGCTTTCACGAGTCGTCTCCCCATCTGAGAAATCTGAGTGCCCCTCAAAACGTTTTCTCATCAAAAATTAAGTTAAATCAAAAAAATTGTAATGGAACGAGAAAACTATGAAGAAAAAATGAAAAAGATATATACACTGAGGCTATTGATGAAAAAAACTGAAGTGAAACTGAACTGTTTTTTGGTGCTGACTTCAGGCGACAACGGACTACGATGCAAATATGAGAGTTCACAGAAAAGAGAAATAAATGCAAGAACTCAAGAAATGAAGAGGAGGAAACCTTGCAAGCGAGGTTACGAAAATACCTGAGGCATATAAGAGCCTAAAGAGTCCATTGAAGAGGAATCTGCTGCGAAAAAATCAACAAAATAATAGTGAAGATAAACACCAAAAGATTGTAAAAGCTAGAGAAGAGTTACTTCTGGGAAACAAGCTAAGTATCACGGCATCAAAGGAATGGATGGGAATATATGCTGATAGAAGGATAGAAGGATACACAGATTGAAGGAGTCTATCAAAGAACTAAATGTAGGTATCGAGGATCGGACCATCTGGAAGACACTTGGCGTAGATTAAAATGACAGAAGAAAAAATCAATAACTGTTTAAAAACATAGTTACCGCAAGGGAAATGTAAGACCGAAAAAAATAAATTATAAAATTAATGAAGGTCTTGAAAAATATTCAAGTTCTACCACTTCTTAATATATATTTCTAAAAGGTAATGAAATAAGCACAAGAAATGAAAGAGTTTAAAGTGAATGTGGGAGAAATGAACAAGTTCCGTTTTCAAGAATAAATACATTGCAGTTATACTTGAGAACATGAAATATCTAGATGTATCATTGAAAACGATGAAATAATTGTATCGTAGATGTAACATGTAAGTAAACATACAGAAAAAAATCATTGCTTTCGGAAGAGAGAATTTGCTCTCGAATTCTGCGTTAGGAGAATGTAAATTAGAGTATGTGGGATCTTACGAGGTAGAATGGTATGGAATTGTCACTTCTGACGGATGATCAAATATTAATATTTCTGTTTCAACCAGAAAATATTTTTCTCATATAATGCTGGTGACACATCCTGTTGGAACCTACACCTAAGTTGGAGCAATGAGAGACTAGAGTATAAATTGAGAAATAGGTAGAAGCACTATAGAGCTCTAATGGCTTCCAATGTTATTCTTCGCATTATGTGCCGTACCACCAAAGAACTTAAGAGCCGTCACACTTCTCTCTGGGCACTCTCCCACTCCAGGTGTTCCCTTTCACAGATGATTAATCTTTTGAGAAATAAATGTGAAATAATTCTCTTCCTCTCTCTCTTGCTTGGCCTCACTTTTCCACTCATCTTCACAAGCGCATGCTTCGTAAACTATTGGTCATAATTTAAACATTTTTTTTAATTTTAATTTAATCAAGTAGTAGATGGATGTAATACATTGTGCTAAGGTTGAGGAATATATGAAAAGTTGTCCATCGGCATAACCAATCCGGCCAAAAGAGGTTTTTTTCTAATCCAACACGAGAGTTTTCAGGTAATTTTAATGCATATATCTATCGCACGCAGAAAGCTTATTTATTCCTAGGGAATAGATCAGTAGATTACAATGATGGTAAAATGATCAAATGAAGATAAATAGAATTTATGATTTAAGATTCGATGTTAGTCACTCTTTCAAATTTTGGCTCTCGGAAATACACTGCATTCTTTTGTTTCAACCAAGTACAGTATTGAAAGACATAAATATTTTAGCTACATGTTACATGGATATAGGGATATTACCTAATAGACGAAAATCTCTTGGAGAGTAAGGTTAAAGCACAATCCTTTTTATCGATAATATCTGCTGTAAACAAAAAAAATCAATAATTTTCCTGCTGGATCATTTAAACGTGGTTAAACTTAAAACTCTTACTAAACTCTTTGTGAGACGTTAATGATTACTATGTGCTTTGTCCTAAATCCCTCGGGTTTTTATAGTAATAATTTATTGAAATTATAATAATCAGATTAATCAGTTAGTATGCTGAGTAACCTAATTGAATGATTCAATTAGGTGTTTTGTTATACAAAGATGTGAAAATATTTACCCTTTCAAAGTCTTTTCCACGCGAAAATGCCTTTCCAAACAGAGGATATTTTCATTCAGTTCAGATGTCTTCATTACCATTGATATCAAAATAGCGTGTCAACTTGCTTCAAACACTGTATGAATACTGATCTGTATAAATGTTGGTGTAATTGATTCCTACAAGACGGGAATCAAGTCAAAGTAAGACCCATTAAGGGGCCTGTCGTGATGGATTGCTTTCCTCGGTGTGATTGAATGCGGTGCGACACGAAAGCTCACGTAGTCACGCTCCGCGTCACTTTGGGGTGGTTTCTAGATAAAGGGGGAAAGATTAATGGAATGAGAGTCTGAAATAAATTCTATACGGGAAAGCATTTGTGAATTGTAATCCGAATATGGTATGACTCGGAAATCTCATTTTAGGGTGAAGTAAGAGTGAAAAGAAAAGCATTTGAGCCTCTGCTCTTCCACCTTGTTATTCACGTATCTTCGTATTTTTATATCTAGGTTTTTATGCAATGCTTCAGCCCAAATAATTTTGTGTCAATCCATATCAATCAATATGTTTTCGAATTATGAGAAAATTTCTTAGAGACGTAGAGAAAAAAAATTATTTGAGCACCGAGAATCTTTAGTTTTAAGAATTTATCTCAATGCATGAATTAATAAAAAAATGGGCCACTTGCCTAATTTATGTGACTAACCGTTGGAAGAAGAATGCACGTTTTACATTCCAATTGCCTTCGAAGCTACGGGGGAATTTTTTTCAAAATTAAATGGTGAACGTTAGGATGAGTTTACTTATTCTGGAACGCACAGTAAATTGCTCGTCCAAATGAAAATTTCTGTTGCTTTTATTTAATGAGGCAAAAATGCAAATACTTTAGGATTCGGTGAATAATTAAGTCACCCTTCTTTTGGTGGTTAAAACGAACGACGGCATTATAAAGGAATGAAGAGGAGACAGGGGAGGAGGCATTTCCCCAGCATTTGAATACCGAGCGACGAAGCATTCCCAGTCCCATAAACTACGCATGCGACCGCTCTCATTAGTGTGTAAAACAATGGAGCGCTCTGGGTGCGTACTTCATTTTCTTTATCCTCAGCTTCTTGTGACAGAGTTCATTTCTCTCTCTTTCTCCAGTAAACTTTTTTCTGTCGAAAGGAAATAATAATATTTCGTGCAATCACCTGAAATTTGAATTTCTAAAATATTGAAATATATTTGATAATGAAATATTTATGAATGGATGTTTTTATATTTTCAGGGACATTACAAGAGTAAGAAATTTGGTTGCAATGCTTTTTTTACATATCTATTTGCACTGAATTTTTTTCATGTGATTTATATAGTTAATCGTATAATCGGGGGCTTATGAGCTTTTATTAACCTACTATGGTTTCGACAAAACATTAATTAATTCCACTATCTTCAATGATTTAATTCATTATTCTGTTAAAATGTCTTGGATATTACAATGAAATGAAAAAAATAAGAGATATGCGACGTTCCGCGTACAAGGTTTGTATTAAATATTAAATATTTTTCTTTTAGTGTGCACTTGGTCAATTTATTTAATATTACTATCACTTTCGTGTAATCAGACCGAAAGGTATTTGATTATATCTATGGCATGTATTTAAAAACATTTTTGCAAGTAGTATTTAATTAAATTACAATGACCACCCAGGGCTACTTGATAAAAGTTTAGTATTTCAGCTAAAATCTTTGATGCAACCCTAGATATTAATAAGTTAGCCATGTTGTTTTGAGTGAGACGATCTTCCCAAGAGGCACACATATTTAAAAATAAGAACTATCCTAAATATTATTATAATTCCCAAAAATGTGCTCGGCAGTGAATAGTAGTATGAAAGTTCCCTGGAGAAATTTAATTCCAAACACGAATATTTTTTCCCTAAAATGGTAAATTTAGAGAAAACAGCATCCTCGCTTATCTGCTTAACCGAATTCAAATTTATATAGAACCATTTCTTTTCCTTTTTTTAGTTTCGCAGGTCAAAATTTGAGGTAAAACTGTGGTGCTTCTAAAATTTTACTACTTACAATTTGTATTTTGTCATTGACATCAGATTATGTTCAAAAATGTCTAATTTCCATTAGATAGCACTAAAGTCATGCCTTTCAAAAAATACGAATGTACAACGTAATTATTAGAAACGTCCTCTAAATTTACGGAGCGTTAGCATCATTGATGAAGAGTTGCTCAGAATATGCAGCAGTTGGCGATGTAAGAGCAAATTTTTATTCCACAAATCGATCAACAGGGCCTCATATATATTCTCATTACATACTCGTGACGAAAAGAACATTTACGATTGAAGAGGACGATGAGAGAATAGAAAGTGGGTGGCGGAAGGATTCAGAGAATGACAGAACGCACGCACGGGAAAGAGCGGGAAAAGGTAGGGAGAGAAGTGGGAGTGAAAGGAGAGGCCATGTCCAAGGAGGGAGAGAAAGAGGATGAGAGGGAGGTAGAGGGGGTGGGAACGAGGCGCGCGCGATTTAAGGAGAGCGCCTGTTCCACGAACACGCCCCTGCGGTGGCAATGCGTGACTGGAGGGGCATTTACTGCCAGATAAGAACCATAAGCAGATAAATCCGTCGAGATACGGCCCAGTGGAGGCGGCGGACGGTTGAACGGGTTCAGGGGACTCCCTCTGCGGAGGATGTGTGTGCGCTATGGGGTGGCGGCGGGTCGCAATGGGATGGTCCCCTCTTCAGGGGTGGCTGGGCGACATATAGCGGGCATTCCCCCCATCGCTCCCCCTACTTCTCCGTGACTCGATGGCATTCCCATATTTCCGAAATAGCATTGCCTCTCTCCTCCCTCCTCCTCCCCCCACGAGGCGTCCGTGTTTTATTTCGTCGTTTACCCATGTAGTGACTCCGCTTGGCCATTTCTCCGAGAAAATCATTGCTTTGGACCTTTTTACAGGGGGAGTTTTCTGCCTTGTGTCCGAGGAGAGCTCGCATTGCTTATGCTTTCCAGTTTGCACTGCGGATACCCCACCTCACGCTGGCACATTGTGCACACCAGGCGGAAAAGGATAACGAACAACAGAGCGATTCCTAGGAAATTTTTGAATTCTTGTTGTTTTTTCAGCAATTCAGGTAACGATATAGCACACGTCGACGTTCGCCAAGAAAAATTCATTTGAGTTTATCGGAAGGCCAGCGATGCTGAAGCAATGGACTACTGCAATGTGAAGTTATTTCGAAGCGATTTTCACGACTATGGTCAGTTTCCCCCGTCTTCAAAAACATTAATTATTCTCAGGTTTTCATTGTCACGTCGGCACATACCAAGAAGCGTGCATCCGTAGGACTTTGCGATTTATGAATAGCGATGCAGATAACTGGGCGATCCGACAAAATTTTCCATTTCCGAAAGGAAATGCGAGAAAAAAGTTTGAAAAGCACTAAACTACAATTTTTGCTCTGGAGTAAATTCGTATAGCGGCAGGTAGGGAAAAGAATAATTAATCCTTTGTTGCATGTTGATTGGTATCTGGTTGAAAAATTTAATTAATGGCAGTAGAATAAAGCCGCTATTTAAATTTCCACATTGTACTTTGAAAACGTTCAACCATAATTTCGGAAAATGGTGTCATTCTTAAGGTTTTAAAAACTATGGCCGGATATTTTAATATCCTTTAATTTTTTTAATATCTTTGATTTTATCTTTTAATACGATTAATGAAACTTTTATAGTTTTATTTCACTATGATTGATATTACAATTTTCAAAAAGTAACGCTAGGCGCATCTTACGAATAGGTACAGAACGTTCATACCTCATAGTACTCTTTCCACTGAAGTGAACCAAATTCATAATTTTTCATGACTAAGGTTCACGATTTATTTTTTTTGAGAAAGGGTGAATTTAAAATGGAAATATGCAATCCTTCATACATACATAGACCGTATTTCACCATTTAAAAATCAGTAAGATACTACTACTATAAACGGCAGTTCTTTGATGTTGAAACTGTCCATCTCTTCCTAGTATTTTCTCTATATCGGCCGCTATCTGCCGGCACCGCTGTTTTTCAGACCTATATACTTTTGAATGTTTAGCTCAAATATGTGTACAATATATTTACAGAGATTTCCGGAATAATGTAAGAAAAAAATCAATATTAGTATATTAAGTACATATTTTTTTATTTAAGGTCATTTCCCGATCTACGCAATATCTCAAAACGTTCAGATCAGTTTTCCCAGAAACACTTATGAAGCATTTTTCCTGCGAACTCTATCCAACGTAAAAATGAAGGCGTGGACTCTTTGTTTAGGGATAGAGGTAGCGTAAGGGAAGCGGAGAGGACCATAAGGGAATTGGCCGGCTAGATTCAGTGGGGATCAATATCCATCTCTTCGCATCCTCTCGTCTGATTGAGTGGGTGTTCTTCCCCTTCCGGTGGAAGCTCCCCTGGCCTCTGCCTTCCTACCCCCTCTCATCATCCCCGGTATCAATTTCACATCCGCTTCCCACTCGATCGCCATTTCTAGCTCATCCACCCCCTTACTTTGACCACCCCAGCCGCCGCCCCACCCTCCCGCACCGGTTCTTCCGCGTTTCATTCGCTCCCGCGACCATTTTCCACGTCCCCATGCTTTGTCCTTATTTACCCCACTCCAACCCTCCACCCAATCAACTATCTCTCTTCATCCGCCCACTATTCTCGCCAGGTTGTTGGGGAAAATACGTATATACCTCTTTATTTCCATTGGGAAATCATCTTATTCAGGGGAAAGAATGCATCAGTTTAAAAATATTTTTAGACGTTTTTGCTAACATATTTTAAATGTAATGTTTATGCAAAATATTTTATAGGTAATGTTTTTGGAAAATATTTTTAAACCTAACAATTCATTCTCGTTAAATAGTCAGAAGATGCAAAAAATGAAAAATGCATCCACGCAAAAAAGACGAATCTCAGAAATGCGTGTTGTTTTCGGGGTCTTCCTGTCCGCAGCGAATGAGTGGTAAGAAGTGCCAGTGGTGAGAGAAATGCTGGGAATGAAGCATTTTTCATTCTCTTTTCCTGGAGAAGATGGTGGTCGTACGTCCGTACATTTTTTAAATTCCATTGCTTCCCACCTATGCCAATGCTTATCACCTTTATAGCTCAGGAACTGTATATGTCAAATGAAATGTGTTAGGAAACATCTGAGGCCATAAATAATTCTAATCTCGTAGTTCCGAGATTTGAACAAGGTTGGCTTTATATTTCTACCTTCCATTTAGATGCATAGTAGTTAAGTTGTTAATAGATATAATTTAAAAAACGTCAAAATAATTTCCTATCATGAGTAGAAAACCCCAGAAGTCAAAATTAGAAACCGGGCAAAGAAAACTTAATTATCATTGTAGCGTATAGACAATTAAATAGCAATTAGTTTTTACTGACGATACCTTTTCTAATTTTGCAGGAATAATAATTTCGGTTAGCACCTCACATACCATAACAGTAAATGAATATGTCCAATAATGTGTGCAATGCTCTATGCTTGACCGTATTCTCGGCCTAGGTGCGTTCTCGTTTCCTCTTCTTACTCGGCCACAAGCAGCCAAGCCAGTTTAGTTCAACAAGGGGAGGGTGGCCCACTTGACCAGCTACAGAGTACGGAGCAACAGGATAATAGGAGCGGTAGGAGGCGTACTGAGAGCAGCTGGAACAAGCTTGAGTGCCTCGCCCTCACCCACGAGGGAAATAAAGTTGAATTTCTAATAAAAATCTAGTGCCGAATCATTTTCGGCGCGTAATTATGTTAGTACTACAACGAATTACGCGTTTCTTTGGCGGTAGATACTCCCAA